>JASVEL010010055.1:0-89449 GCA_032618575.1 Nicotiana noctiflora
CATTTCCAAACGAGCTTACAAAATGGCCCATAAATGGATACCCCATACATCAAAGATATCAACTTTGAGAATTGTGTTTAGAGGCATCTCTTCTTTCTTGGAAATCCCGCCCGCTCGTTGACATTTGATCACATCTTATTACTAGATCACTTGTATCTTTGAACAAGGTTGGCCAATAAAAATCACAACTCAAAATTTTTGAAGCCGTCCTCGCCCCCTCCATGAAGGCCACCATAGGGGGGGGGGAATGACAAGCCTCTAGAATGCTAAATTGCTCATCCTCAGGTACACACCTCCGGATCACTCCGTTGGTGCAAATCTTGAACAAGTATGGCTCATCCCAATAGAAGTCCAGACTATCTCGTTTGAGCTTCTTCCTTTGGTTAGAAGAGAGCTCACACGAGATGATACCAGTCACAAGGAAATTAGCAATGCCCGCAAACCATAGCATATCACTCATCGACACAGAAAGTAGTTGCTCATCGGGGAATGCATCATTGATCTTTAGGCCATCACACAGTCTTCCTTCCTCCTCCAAGCGGGACAAATGATCCACCACTTTGTTTTCGGTACCTTTCTAGTCCACAATCTCCAAATAAAACTCTTGAAGTAATAAGACCCATCACATTAATCTAACTTTTGAGTTTTTTTTGTCATCAAGTATCTAAGAGTTGCATAATCAGTGTGCACTATGACTTTGGCTCCCATAAGATATGGCTGAAATTTTTCCATGGCGAACATAATAGATAACAATTCCTTCTCAGTCACCGTGTAGTTCCTTTGAGCCTCGTTTATTGTCTTGCTTGCATAGTACACTAGATGAAACATTGTGTTCACTCTTTGAGCCAAAACTGCCCCAACCGCAACATTACTCGCACCGCACAAGAGCTCGAAAGGAAAGATCCAATTGGGTGCGGTAATGATTGGGGTGGTGGTCAACTTATTCTTGAGAAGTTCAGAGACTTGCATACATCTCTCATCAAATACGAACTTTGTATCCTTTTATAGCAACTTACACAAGGGATTCACTACCTTCGAAAAATCCTTGATAAATCACCGGTAAAACCCTGCATGCCCAAGAAAACTTCGAACCCCCTTGACAGAACTGGGGGGAGGAAGTCTTGAAATCACATCGATTTTGGCTTTGTCAACCTCAATACCATTCTTTGAAATTTTATGACCCAGAACTATGCCCTTCTCAACCATGAAGTGGCATTTTTTTCAATTTAGCACAAGATTGGTGTCTTCACACTGAGCCAAAAACTCTATCCAAATTGTTCAAACACTCATCGAATGAATCACCCACAACACTAAAGTCGTCCATGAACACCTCTAATATATCTTCAACCATATCGGTAAAAATGGCCATCATACACCTTTGGAATGTTGCTGGTGCATTGCACAACCCAAAGGGCATCCGAGAGAAAGCAAAGGCGCCATATGGACAAGTAAAGGTTGTCTTCTCCTGATCCTCCGAAGCTATCAAAATTTGATTGTACCCTGAATAACCATCCAAAAAACAATAGAAGGCGCGCCCAGCAACGCGATCAAGCATCTGGTCCAGGAAAGGCAATTGGAAGTGATCCTTGCGAGTCACCTTGTTCAGCTTGCGGTAGTCCATGCACACCCTCCAACCGGTCAGTGTCCGGTTGGAATGAGTTTATTATTAGCATTGGTCGCCATGGTCGTACCACCCTTCTTTGGCACACATTGCATCGGAGAAGTCCATGAGCTGTCTGAGATAAGATACACCACGCATGCATCTAACCACTTGATCACCTCTTTTTTCACAACTTCTTGCATTGCCTCGTTCAACCTCCTTTGATGTTCCAAGGAGGGTTTTGCATTATCTTCTAGAATAGTTCATTCCCCAAATATCAGCTAGAGTCTATCCAATTGCCTTTTTTGCTTTTTGAGTACCGCCAATATGGAATCTACCTGCTTGTTAGTAAGACAAAATGAAAGAATAATTGGTAAAGTTGAATTAGAGCCCAAGAATTCATACCTGAGGTGTGGAGGTAATGGCTTCAACTCCAACACCGAGAGTTCCTCAATTGAAGGCTTTGTTGGAGGAGTCCTTCTATTTTCAAGATCCAAAGAAAGTTTTCTAGGGTCATAAGAATAAGAGCCCATTCCATGTAAAGTATTCACGTACTCCACTCGACCCACATCATCATTGACATCCAGATTCAACAATACGGCCTCCAAAGGGTCCTCAACATTGATCATTGCACTGGTATCATCACTTATCACAGTAGTGATTAGATCCACAAATGAGCACACTTTGGTACAATTGGGCTACTTCATCGACTTGCATACATGAAAGACTGCCTTTTTATCACCCACCCTGAAAGTGAGTTCCCCTACTTTCACATCTACTAGAGCCTTCCCCATAGCAAGGAAAGGTCTCCCTAATATTATCGTAACTTCATAGTCGACCTCACAATCCAAGATCATAAAATCTACTAGTAAGATAAATTTGTCCACCCGGACAAGCACATTATCAACTATACACAATGGTCGCTTCATTGATCTATCCGCTATTTGCAATATCATGGAAGTTGGACTTGGTGGCCCAATATCCAAAGTCTTGAAAACTGAATAGGGTATCAAATTGATACTAGATAGCAAAGTCTCCACTCCCAAATAGTGCAAGAAATTGTGAAAGCACCGGGATATGTACTATAGTACTAACGTGTTGGGCATCTTGATAGTCTTGCAGTCCATAGATATTTTCTTTGTAACCAAATATTTCATGAATTTGACATAGCCATGCATTTTCTCCAAAGGCTCTACCAAAAGCATATTGATAGATAGGCTCTTCATCATGTCAATGAACTTTTTAAACTGATTCTCATTCTTCTTCTTGGCTAGCCTTTGAGGATAAGGTGAGGGGTGCCTTGGCATTTGTGACAACCGGCTCCGGCATGTCAATTACGTGTCCTGTAGACAGGTTCACATCATTTTGTGTTTCTACCTTGGTATATTGAATTATCAATCCTCACTTCTTGATTCACATTCTCATCAACCACAATCTCAACCACCAAAGGAACTTCATCTTCTTGCAACTCAACTTCATCACCCAAAACTTGCTTTTATTTGGAGGCATTCACATCACCGCCTCTTCCACTCCTTGTAGTTACCGCCATAACATGATTGTTCCCACCCTTTGAGTTTAGTACTGTATCATTTGGTAGAGCAACCTTAGGGCATGAATTCAAGGATTGAGAGATTTGACCTAGTTGCACCTCCAAATTCCTTATTAAAGTATTGTGAGAAGCCAACTGCGTATCGGAATCCGCATTCTTTTTCATCATTTGTTCGAATATCATTTCAATTCTACCCATTTCGTTGTTGGATGAACTAGAACCTTGGCAAGGAAAGGAGGTGTATTGTTCGGTTGTTGGTACATTGGGGGACTTTGAAAGCCCTGCCCCTGATTTCCTTAGTTATTATTCCACCCGCCTTGGTTGTTGTTGTTTCCACCCCAATTGTTGTTGTTGCCCCAGTGTTCTTAATTGTTGCAGTTGTTATTTTTATTTACCCAATTGATGTTCCCTTGATGTTGATTGTTCCGATTATTGCTGCCTTGTTGTTGGTTACCCCAATTTCCCTAGGATCGCCATTGTTGTTGTTGGTTGGAAGAATTACCTTTTTGGACTTGGTAATTATTCATATATTGCATATCTTCATTTTTCTCATCATAGCCATCATCTTGAAATCAATTACCATCATTGCCAAATTGATCCAAGTTCCATTGGTTCCCCTTCTTTGGTTTACTAGCATGTTAACACCCTCCATGACATTCACTTAGCAAGGATTCTGAACTTGTTGCAACTGTGCCTTTGCCAATTAGTTCATTGTTGTTGTAAGTTCTAATATAGCATGTCCATGGTCATGTATTTCTTTGTGCAAATGAGTAACGGTAGGGTCACACTGAGGAACATTGGCTCTACTTTTCCAAGCAGAGGATGTATCGGCGATTTCATCAAGAATCTCACAAGCTTTATCACAGGGCAGCTTCATGAAATTACCCCTAGCCAATTGGTTTACTATGCATTAATTTGTTGTATTGATGATTCGATAGAAGGTTTGTTATATCATCGCCTCTGTCATATCATTGTTGCGGTATTCCTTCACCATAGTTCTATACCGCTCCCAAATCTCATGCAATCTTGCTTGAAGGCTAAGATTTGATCCCGTTGTGCTGCCATGTGCCCTAGTGAGAAGAGTTTGGCAATGAACTTATCCGCCAACTCATCCCAAGTTGTGATGGAATGGTTGGGAAGGTTCTCAAGCCAGTCCAATGCTTTCGCCCTAAGTGAGAAAAAGGAAAATCCCCAAACGAAGTGAATCTCCAGACACATTGATCTGCTTGCTCCCCCAACAGGTATCCACGAACCCCTTGAGATGTTTGTACGCATTCTGAGTGGGAGCATTTGTAAAATACTCACACTGCTCCAATAGTGTTAGCATCATGTTGGTTATCTAAAAATTATCCGCCCGGATCTGGGGCAAAAAAAATAACACTCGCATACCTTGGTTGGGAAGAACTCTAGGAGCCACTCTTAGAGGTGGCGGAGAAGGGTCTAGAATATTGTCATTTGCATTGGCCTAGCGGCCTCTACGTTGTCCTTGAGGTACAAGAGGCACATCTTCATCTCCAACATCATCTACCTCCTCCCCCGCATTCACATTTCTAAGAAGGTCATTAGCATTTAATGCCATTTTGGTACCTGAAGTATTGACACACAAAAATTAGTAACAAGAAGGAAAGATGGACAAAACACAAAGCTAACTAAATAGATAGCCAAAACCGTTAACTCCGCAGCAACGGCACCAAAACGTTGATCATGGCCTACTCTTCACTACTAATTAAGTAGCGAGAGAGGCTCGGAGCAACTTTTACCCAATTTCGGTTCGGGATCGATATCCACAAAGAGCTAGAATTTGGAATCGAGTATCTATGTAGTGTAGAGTTGTGTATGTGTTCCGAATTACACTTCTTTTCATTTTTGGGATTTTTGTTTACTTCTACTATTATCAAACTAAATGGTAATTGCAACTAAATTATGCTAAGAGTTATAATGCTACGAGGTTTTCAAATAGGTTTAAAAGGCACTAGGGTAGTGGCTTCCGCCTAGGTGGTCAATTGACGGGCACTTGATTCTATTTGATATATTTAGGGAGTATGTTATAACCATTGTACAACTTTACCCACTCTACACCTCTCGGTGGTTCGAGTGATTTTGCCCGAATTGGCTTTCTCAAGACCAATTGGGTATGCAAATTTGCACAAGCAACTAGGGTTCAAGTCGGGTATTACTCTCCCGAGGTTTAACCCTTTAATTGGGGCTATCAATTTCTTGAGTACGCCCCAATTCCTTATTGGACCAATTTCGGAGACTTATGCTCTCTTTCTCAAGAAGAGCTCAAGTCAACTCAACACAAACTAGTGTTCGCAAGCACTAATTCAGAAATTAACCATGAACTTGGCGCAAATATACAAGACACGTCAATTACTCATACTAGGTTTGAGCCACAACACTAGCTTATGGGTCTAGCTAATCGTAATTAAAGAAGAAAAACAAGAAATAGATGAAGACAAACTCATATTAATTAATCACTAAGTGAAATAATAAGATTCAACTATTAAAAGTAGCTAAAAATGCCAAAATAGCTAATAATATCGAACCCACGAGCCCAACTACTCAATTACAATATCTGATACCCTAAAAATGGGAAAAAAGGCTATTTATACTAGGCAAAAAAATTTGGATAAAAATACCCCTGCGGGGTTAGTGCAGACCGCACAAAATAGATCGTGGTCCACACTCGGTCTTTGGACTTGAAAAATAGCTCTCTGAACCTTGGTGCGGACCGCAGAGAATGGACTACGACCGCGGAGGCTTCTTATGCGGTCCGCATAAAATGGACCACAGACCGTATTGGCTTGACACTGAGAAATTTTAGCTATCTGATTCTCCTCACTGTGGACCAAAGAGAATGGACTGCGCCCGCGTTGATCTTAGTGCGGACCGCACGAAATGGTCTATGACCGCGTTGCCTCTTGGCCTGAAAATCCACCTCTATGAATCTCCTAGTGCAAACCGCACACCTCCGCACTGGGCCTATTTTGCCTGAGTTTGTCTTGTCTTTGGCACTTGTGCAAGTTTTACTCCTTTTGAGCTGATATTTGACATCTTGTCCTTTTGTTGATCAAACCTGCAATCAAGTACAACTTGTGAGCATTTTTGGGACTATTTTGTATGAACTTTTAATCAAAGCATAAGCAAGAAGGAGTATAAAATACGTCAAAATCTCTAGTTATCACCTGGCTTTTGATTTATCTCTTTCCCTTTCCCACTGGCTCTCTTCTTCTTGGTAAAATTAACCCTCTGCCACACTGCTCCATTAATTTTCCAGGAATTGCTGCATTCATTTGGTTAGGGAGTTGTGTTGCTTGGTAATATGGTTGGCACAGTTCGCATAGTCTTTTTAATTAAGCATTTTGCACCCACAGGACCTAGCCTTCCACAAATTTTACATAAGAAATACTTGCATTCATATTGAATGTGTTGCTTGTGACTTCTAATATGGATAAAAGGGATAACATGCTCCTATAATGGCAATTCTCTACATAGCCTTGCATAACAACCTCTAAGGGTAGAAGATGTACAAGCATCAATTGTGGTAGACGAACCTAAATAGCTGTTAGTGATAGTATGTCAATAGTATTACCAGTTTTCTCTAGTATGATACCATCATAGTATTCGGTTAACAATTGTGGTAGACGAACCTAAATAGCTGTTAGTGAATTATCAGCTTCCATTGCCACAAAGTTTGGTTTGCACCGTTGAACTGATATAAAGTGACCAAATATAAACCATAGACCATAATGTAGTACTTTAAATATATGTTCCTCACAATTGAATTTAGTTATATAATAATCCGTCCCTAGATCAATTAAAGATAAGTTATCTTGGATTTTCCAAATTTCTTGTATTTTCCTTTTAAGGAGATGATTTTGGATTTTTTTACCATGATGATAAAAAAATTCCACAGTTGATAGATGCGCACTTGTTCTTCCAATGAGAAATGGATTTGGTGACCTCCAATAGAACTTGTATTTAGGGATAACGGGATTAATTCTTGTGATAGTATTGGAAATCTACCAAATGAAGGGGTGTGTACATTAATTAGAGCATGTTTGGTCAAGTTTCTCCGAGGCCAAAAGTACTTTTTTCCTCAAAAAAGTACTTTTTTAAAAAATTGAAACTGTTTGGGCAAGAAGAAAAAGTACTTTAGGCTAGCAGCAGAAGCAGTTTTTCTGCTTTTGGGAAAGAGCAGAAAATTCTAACTTCTTCCAAGAAGCAGAAGCAGAAACAGAAAATTAATTTATTCAAAGACAAAACTATCCTCACTATAAATTTATATTTTCCAAATTATTCCTTATTGATTTAAGTTTTTTTGTTTCTAGTTTTTGCCATTCTTTTAAATTTAAAGATATCATATACATAAATCTTATTGTAACTTTTCATAAATTTTATTGACTTTTTTTTTTTTTTTTGATTGTGTAATATCTTGTAACTTTCCTAATTATCTTCATCTTTTCTCACACTAAAGGAAATAACCTACATCCTTCTTTGAATTATCAATTCTCTTCTTACAAATAATCATTTGTAATTTCTTGGGCTATTAATTCCCCGATTTTTGAAATTATCATCAAATCTTATTTGTGAAAATTACCTGCAAATAGGTAATAATTTATAATTTTATCGCATAATCCATATATTATTAAAAGAAGAAGAAAAAATCCCCGCACTAATCCAAATGACAACATCGCAATAGGCCACTTGACAATTCAGGAAAAAGTTAGTTAGATAAGGTGATAATTAATTTCTTTTTGAATTTAAATTTAAAAAAAATAAATTATGCATTATGTCTTGTTAATAATTAGTTACTCCTTTTGATTTTGAATTTAAACATACTTACTATTATTTTTTACGATAATAATTTTTATATATTTAAAATTATATTTAATTCATGCTCAATGCCATATTTTAAGTTTGACACTCAGATTATCTTGTTACAACTATCATAGTTATACAAAATTTTATCCGATAAAATTCTTTTACCGATAATGAATTCAACTATTATACTAATGAAGATATTACCATAGATATTAAGGAAGGAGATGTGCCTTCTAGTATTCCTTTAAAAATACAAGGCAAGTCTTCACTAATACAGAGGCGTTGTATGATAGATTAATGATGTAATAATTGAGAACTATTATCATGTGTGAATGACTTTGCTTATTATGTTGATTATCAATATATAGTAATTTATGGAATAGACTTCTAATTCATTTTAATGATGTATCTTGATTATTCAAATTATCATATAAATAACAAGTAATTTACAGACGGATCTATGATTTGAAGTTTATGGGTTCCTACCATAATTTTAAATTAATATGTAATAATAACTGGGTTCACAATTAGATATTTATAAAGATTTAGTGGATTTCTAGATATAAATATAACATCTATGCAAAAGTTATTGGGTTAACAACTCTCTAGACCAGCCACTGAGTAATTATACTAGATAATATATATGCTTTGGTATAATTATATATGATATATTGATTTAAATCTTTAATATGTATGTTTTCTTTATATTTTATATTTTATATTTTAGATTTAAATCTTGCTTTATTGAGGTCTACACTCTATTGTGCTTTTATACACGTAGGGATCGTTTGGTCGGAGGTATTAGAAAAAATAATGCAAGTATTAGCTCTATGTACTATTAAAATCTTGTTTGGTACATTTTTTCAACTTGTCTATTAATTATACATCGGCATTATCCTGTGCATAAGTAATGTGTAGAAAACCATGTCATTAGTAATACCAAGGCTTTAATGCATACATTAGCATGGTTAAAGACAAAATTATCTTTAAAGTCCCTTAAAGCTAGAAAATATAGAGGGTATTTTTGTAAGTAACTATTTTTCTTAAAATTATGCAATGCATTATAATTTTAATACACCACACCAAATAATAGATAAGAAATAATATTTGCATAACTAATGCTTGCATTACTAACTCATACATTATTAACCCATGCATTATTAATACATCTTATTCCACACTATTCTTACTACGGCATGCATTAATGCTTTAAAAGCTCATATAGGTGGGATTCGAGAATTACCCATCACATCAGAAAATAAATAATATAGTAATTTTACTATATCATCCATAATTATTACTATTATAAATGTTGGAAAATAATAAAGGTAAAATATGAATAAAATAAAAATTATTCATTGATTTTTCAAAATGGACAAGTAAAATTGAAGAAACAAACTTGGACCGAGGAAGTAATAAATATTTTGGTAATTAAGTACATATAAGTTTTTAGTAAGGGATAGATTAATTTAATGTATAAGTATTCAGAAATCACACCATACTACGACAATAATAGTAACTGTCACTGTATTTCTATTTAAAAGGTTAATTAAAGTTGATTGAAATTAACTGAAAAATAATTAAAGTTCATTGAATATTGGTGGGTTGCAAAAGATGGGGAGAAACTTCCAGAAGGTCAAACCTGTTCTCGTGAGTCGCGATACTATATATTGACCCTTTGTATCAGCTGGAGGTTGGAGCTGCCTTTTCCCCGCCACTGTTTATCGCCTGAAAAATAAGAGTGCAACCATGGGTGGAGGTAACGGTCAGAAAGCCAAGATGGCTCGAGAGAGGAACCTCGAGAAGATGAAAGCCCAAAAAGGTATTTTCTCTTTCTATTCTTTTGTTTCTGACACCAATTTCTTAGTTTTATCTTTCATTCACATCCTCTTCTTCTTGAATCATCTGATCCGTCTGTCAGTTAGCCCGATATTAGCCTTGGCTTTATCCTATTCCATCCCGTTGTTTGTATTCAATGTAGCTGAGAATGCCCTTATTGTTCTTCTGTATGCTGAACTGCGATTTTGCGTTAAATCTTCAAGCTTTGGCATTTATTATTAACTCTATAAACCGTTGGATCTACGCAGGAAGCCAACTTGAAAAGAACAAGCAGGCCATGAATATCCAGGTTAGACCTTTTAGTTTCCACAATTTTCGTAAATTCCACCTATGTGATATTTGCATAAATGGTCTCAAGCTCAAATAAAGGAGGATTGTGGTAGGATGAAAATCAGGTGAATAATAGTCTAACCACAATGAATAGACCTTAATAGAACAGGACAGGTAGGATTTTTCATATGACGCGCACCAACTAATTTGGATTGACGCATAGTTAATTCTTGACTAGACATGATAAAGGTTAATTGAAACGCTGGTGTATGTTGCTTACGTCAATTGGGCTTATTCCTTTAATTCGGTGATAAAATTGGTAGGTAATACCTTTTCACTTAATGAACAACATTCTAAGCCCTGTCTTTCTAGGTAAGAAGTAGATGAAAAATAGAAAGCACTGATCCTTTGATATTGAGATTATCTCCATCACGTAGGCCACTAAAAGGATAGAATGATGAAGGCAAGAACCAAATCAGCACTTGGATGCCACCTATAATTCTTTGTTTCTTTCATTATTTGTTTGGGTTAGTAGCTAGTGTCATGGTTTTGAACTCAAACTCCCGTTGTATGTGTTAAAAAGTATTTCTCTTTGTTTCATAAACATCTTATTGACAATCCAACAACGACAACACTCAACAATGTGTTAAACTGTGTAATCTCCGTTAAATGTTGAAAGTTGCCTCATTGAGCATGTGTACTGTTTAGTTCACAGTTTTTACATAGATACTTGCTGCGTGGTTCGCGCTCCTATGTTCCATAACATTGGTATTTCTACACTTTTGCCAGACTAAATGCTCTTTGGAGGATTTGGTGTTGTAATATCATTATGATTCCTTCAACATGAGATAGCTTAGGTAGAGTTTTCCGGTTGAGTTGTTACTATAATCCTTCAGAGACTATGCTCATCAGTGTCTGGATTGATTCATACAATTTGGAGACTCACCATGTTCACTAGTTCTTTCAGCCTCTGAAAAATTCTTTAGTGTATTTGGATTTGGTTTGATTGCTGTTGTTTAATAATTCCTTTGATCCTTGACTAACTTGTCTATGCTGTTATGATTAATGGCAGTGCAAGGTATGTATGCAGACATTTATGTGCACAACGTCAGAGGTGAAGTGCAAGGAACATGCCGAGGCCAAACATCCAAAATCTGACCTATATACATGTTTCCCTCATCTCAAAAAATAACCTTAGACGTCAAACGTTCTTATAGAAAATGTTGGTATTATCTCCTGTCACTAGTCGCAAAAGTGTCGACCCAAGCAAGATGTGAATTGTGTGTATCTGTGAAATTGTTTGTGAGACTGGCAAGTTGTGGGTTAGTGGATGGTTTTAATTCTGATTTGTGTAAATAAATTGGGATATAGCTGACTAAGATGGTTTATTATGATAGGTATTAGTAGCAGGGAAATAATTGACTATACCCCGCACGTGAACAACTCGTGGCCAATTTTTGTGCTGTCACACTCTACTCCCTTAGTTCTTCAATTAATTAACATTATATGGAGTATAATTCATGGAATGAATAATATTCTAATATCAACGTTAACCTTTTAATGTTTGATTACTGATGATTTCTAAGAAGAGAGCCGGAGTGTAATGTAGTAAACTTTAGAACATCAGTTAATTTTGAATAATAATTGTAATTTCAGAGTATAGGTAGAAGTACAAAAGATTTCCTCTGGTGAAAAATTAATTCTCTGTTGGCATTTTCAAAGCTTAAATAAATATACCAAAATTCGACGCAGATTCTTTTAATTTAATTCATGGGCATCTGTTAGTAATGGGTATTTGTTGGTCTCCTGCTCAAAAGATGGGTAATGGTTATTGCGCGACTTCCTAAATATTAAACATCATAGGAGAATTTGTTACCAAAATTTAATTTGTTGAAAGACTGCAAACATATTTGTTTCAAATTTGGTAATTGTCTAATTTTGATAGAATACAGAACCAAAGTCACCAAATCGCATAAAACGAAACCAAGTGAAAAAACGCAATACAGTATTGGTGTTAACATCTTAAAACCCGAATGTATTAAACCAACCAATGAACATTCCTACGCGGGAAGGGAAATTCTGACTATAAAATTATGTATTCCCCCAAATTCGGTAGATGTTAATACTCAAGTTCAACTACGAGTTTCCACAAATGTTACTTAACAAGGATACAAATGGTACATCACGCCATAGTTTTCTTTCTTCCCATTGACAGCTAGCAAGACAAGATAGCTACTGTGTCCTCATCCTGCTAGTTTCTGCAGCCCTCACTTGCAAGAAATATGGATGGGCCTAAAAAAGCGCACAGAAAAAAGTTAGTAGGTTACGCAACCTGATGCTAATGGAAAGTTGAATATTAAAGATCTTGCACACACATATACATGTGTACAATGCTCTAGTTGTGCAAAGCAAACAAATACATATATAATGTTCATTGTTAATAACCGTGGGAGGAGAGGGGAGAGAGGATTGATTCCAGCAAAAATACAGATGCCATATCACAAAAAAGGAAAAAATGGCCAAGAACAGAAAGAAAGAGCGACATGCACTAATCTGTTTCCGGGATCTCATTTATACTCCTTACACTTTGGTATCAGTAACATATGTTTTAAGATGTCCTGAAAATCATTCCTTTTATAGGTTTATTAAATCGTTCCCATAAGCATTTCTTTAATAAGTTATAATTGGAAAATAAGTAGTAGTTATAATTGGGGTCTTGTACTGGAAAAGGCTATAGAAGACAGAAAGAAAAAAAAAACAAAGATGAAGCTCAGAATTTAAAACTCCAAAGACTGATTAAAAGGATTACCATTGCTTCTTTTGCAGTAAGTCTAGACTGATGATCATAACGAAGAAGCTTGTCAAGAAAATCTATAGCCTGCAAAATTGAAGATCAAAATCAGTCGTCAAATGGATAGTGAAGACTCATATCGCTGCTTAGGCATAGCTGTCATCCCTGTCGTTGGTTTCATCTTATTAGACAAAATTACCATAGCTATATATATAGTTTAGCTGGACACATAGTTAGAGAAAAACGAAAGACTTTTGAAACTTATAGTCTAAAATAAGCCATAGAGAACTGTGTGGCTATAAACCATTTCATTAATGATAAAATAGGAAGTTTAAAGTTAAATTGTAACCGAAATATAGAAAAATGACAATGTTTGGATAGAGTGTCACAAATTTGGGACGGAGTCTGTGTGTGTGTTTGTGTGTGTGTATGTGTGTGTATCTATATATATGGAGAGAGCAATACCTCTGGTGACACTAAATGCTGATTGTCTGCATTAATAAATTTGGACCATGGCTTCCTACTGTGTCTGCACGGCAAAAAGAGGATTGTATTCATCTTCAATAGCTAAGAATTTTGACTATAAATCAGAGGGGTCACAATTCTGATAAAGCTAGCTATTGGGATGAACTTAGCAACCCTATGTTGTCACAGCTCTTAGTTGTTTAGTAATAACTTTAGCATAGTTTTATTTCATTGATAAAAGTGCTAACAACAGGTGAAACCGTGAAGGAAAGCAAGAAGCACACCTCCCAACCATAGCCTCTAGCTGAGGATCAAGCTCTAATTGATACTTGTGCAAATATGCGTTCAACTCATCTGTCCCAAGTACCTATAACAATAATAATCCATCAACCCCATGTCAAGCAGATAAAATTAATTTTATAGTTTTATATAACATTTTTGTTTAGTTACAAGTAACTATCGTATTGGTTTTTTTAACTTGATCAACCTCCCCTCTCTCATTCAAAGAACAAGATCAAGGCATATAAACACATTGGTCAGTTACTAGGCATTACCTTTGCAATTTTGACGAGCTGATCCTGATTATCATGACCATAAAAGAAAGGTTCCTTGCGAAAGATCTGCAAAAAGAGAATAACAGGCATACGTTAGCCACGAAAGAAAAAGGAGGAAAAAGAAAAATGATTCAAACAAGCAAATACAATCTTCTAACAACTCCTTTCAGATGTTTACAGCTTCCCAGGCCCCACAACTGATAGCCTAAAATTATAAACCAACTGATGGCTAATATTATGAATCATACAATCTCTCACCATTCCTGCAAACATGCAGCCAAGGCTCCACATGTCCAAAGAATAGTCATAGTCTTGCAAGTCAACTAGAAGTTCAGGGCCCTTGAAGTATCTGAAACACAAGAAAAGAAGACTTCAGACTTGTTGCAATAGCCTTGAAATCATGGACCAAACAAGGACACAGGCACACCAGCAACCAGAAATCCAACTTTTCCAACTTCCATGCAAGTTTATGAACCAGAGTCAAGAGACTTCAAGTGCAAATAGCCAAATACTCGACTTACAGTATGAAACCAATTTGCCATAGATTCTGAGTTAGTGTGACCTGAAACGATTTCGAGCATTCTCCTACCACCCCCTTCATCATTTTTGTATTATTTTATTGTGTATGGTGCAGGAGCAGTTTTTGTTCCTTTATGAAGGCTGATAGAGACCGGCCAAAATGGGTACAGTACAAAGTTACTTCTTGCATCAACAAATACGTATGCAGCCTAATTCTGCTAGTATAACCTAAGTGACTGAAATTCCTTTAAAAGAGTCTTCAGATAGTTTTTGACAAGGAACTAGAAAATAATATCAAGTCCAAAAGTAAAAGTCAGGTAACACTTTGACTCAGTGTGGACCTGAAATACCATTCCTTCCAACTTAAAAAGGGATATGGTAAAATCACTTGCTTTCTGACTAAAAACTCATGTCTTGTCCAGAGAACAATTTGTAAGTACAGAATGGATCTACAGATAGCAAAGCTATATATAGGAAACTGTTGCTGGGCCTGGCAAAGCAACTATACCAGGTCCACCCAAACTGTCAGCAGATCTCTTACCTTGAAGCAACACGGACATTATATTCTTTCCCTGGATGGTAAAATTCAGCAAGACCCCAATCTATCAAACGAAGCTTCCGCAGTTCATGGTCTATCATTACATTATGGGGCTTGACATCCCTATGCATTATTCCCTGTGAATGACAATAATCTAGTGCCTGCAGGTTGATAAGAAGTTCAGTTCCCCACCACCTCCATAAATTGGTAAGTATGTCTAGCAATGTACATAAAGAATAGGTCCCAAACAGTCAATTAATAAGCTGTATTTGAAATTCGTCTACAGTAGCATGCAGGATAAGGTGTACTAAAACAAGTTTTCAATCTTAGTCATTTCTTCTAACCCAAGATTACGAGACTCTTCCGACAGACTTCCAATTATCTGAATATGTAGGTATCCGTTGAATCCAAATTAGTGCACTTTAATGGCACCAACACTTTGGATTCCAAAATTTTCACTTGAGATAAGCCTAGGAGTTAGGAGTTATGAATCGAATTTGAACTCAGATTTGATCGAAAGTATATGAGGATGCACCCACTCAATATCTGGAAAGTGCTTCCGAATTCAGGAGTGTGCATAAGAAAATTGGGGGACTCCCAAATCCTCATACTCGTAAAAACCTTGAAAAAGAAGCTGCAGTAGGGAAGAATTGGGGCAGATGAACTTTTGGACGTATAAAAAGTTAAGACATACATACAACTCTATTTTAAGTTCTGAGAGAAGAAAGTATAGAAAAGAAAGACAAGACAACTCGGAGCATATGTACTTGTAAAGTCACTGTGACTGCCATCCACTGGATTTATCTCTTACCTTGAGAAGCTCGTATATGTAGTACCGTATGTCATAATCCGTTAGCGTTGGGTACAAAACTTTGAAATCAGTGCTGTTCACGTACTCAAAAATCAAGCTTGGAGTTTTTGAATGCTGATCTCTGACAATATCAAGGAGTTTGACAATGTTTGGTCCGCCACAGAGGTTTTGCAATATCTTTATTTCTCTTTTGATCTATACACAAACACCACTGATGTCAATTTAAAAGCATGCACATTGATTTTTGTTTTTCTCCAAGCAAGCAATTCCAGACTAAACTACTAATTGAAAATTTAAAAGAAAGGGGAGGAGTCAAAAAATATATATGAACAGAGGATATATAGTACTACCAGACTGACAGAGAAACACAATCAAGAGATAACCTAATTGATGCAGTAAATATTGTTGACACGGGCTAACTTTTCCACACACTATATATGTCAGAAAGTAACCAATTTAGACATTCTCTATTTTGTATGAACAGAAATGACCATTTCTTCCAGAGTTTCAGAAAAGAGACGTGACTTATTTCTCTGCAGACACCCAAACGTAGATGAGCAAATAATTGAGAGTTGACCTTTTTTTATATAAGAATAATTGAGAGTAAACATTTTGATGAGTCGAATACAGATTTTTCTGTTAAGGCTGACAATGTTGATAATCCTCTACAGATTAAGTCAGGCAAAAACAAGTATTGCAGTATATAAGAGCTCTTCTAGCAAAACTCTATTTTTTTTCCTTTTGAAGCAGAAAATGGAAAAAAATATTAAACCAAAAAAAAAAATGTGCGGCCACCACGTCCATGCAGTACGTGTTACCTAAGTTCAAAAATAAATGCCATACCTTTTTCTTCTTAACAGGTTTCAGGATCTTGATTATGCACTTCTCATTGCTGTTAACATTTATACCTTCAAAAACTTCACTGTATTTTCCTCTCCCAACTTTCCGAACAACCTCATAGTCATCCTGATCGCTGGAACAATAAATATGACAGACGTTGATGAGGATAATACACTGTAGCTCGTCCATTAAAGTTGGGTAATCAAATGTGAAACCAAATCTCGTGAAAGATGATTAATCATTCATCCAAGGGCCAGGCAGTCTAGAACCAAAATTAAAAATTTATATGCTCTCACTTAAGCAAGACAAGGTCATAGCCATTTCTCAATAAACAAAATGCTCTCAGATTGACAAATGTAGTAGAACATACAGTAACAACAAAAACAAACTAATTGAGGTCAGCTAAATGAAATTGTTATAGTTAAGCGCTCCAATTGAGGCCTTTCCATTCCAATACTCAATAATTATCTTTTAACACAACTTCAGATTTCAAAGTCTCACTCTTGTTCCTAGACTTGCACAAACATACCTAATGTGTACCAACACGACTAATCTTTAATCTCAGCAAATTGGTCTTTATTTAAATTTTTCCTTCAATTGTTTCATGTGAAAGCTAATAAAGAAGTAATAATTACATAGAAAGACTCGAAGTGCAACAAGGCATATAAGATAGAGCATTTATCTCAGCTCAACAAGACTCGGCTGAAATTTTGCATTAACCCAGTTGATATTTTCCAATGTTCAACATGAAAAGCTTTCAATAGGTTTTTTCTGTTCGAGATAGCAAAAATTTAACAAAATAACATAGATACTGAACACCTAATTCTCTTCAGATTAGACATAACAGAAAAAATGAGATTCGGGTATGCCTCGAGGGGATCTAATATATAATACACCCACTTCTCAAACAGACAAAAAAAACAAGATTTTTTCTTGGATGCCGGAAGTGGATGTTATTACGAAACTTCACAATCTAAAAATTAGCAAACAGCTTATAGTATCAATAATCATCAAGTATATAAACCCAAAAAAAAAGAACAAAATCAGAGGCAATTAGGGTTAGGTAAGGAAAATTTTTTACCCCCATTGAACAGTAAGGGATTCGTAATCCCAATACTCCCTAGGGCGAAGCACATTGATATCGGTGTATACTCGAGCTTTAGACATGGCTTTATCCGAAATTAGATACTGAGAGTTGTTGATTGAGGTGTCGGATTTCGGAACGGGCCGCAGTGCCGGTCAACGAAAAAGGCGCAGGCTAGAGGAGGAAGTGGGCCCAGCTTATGTACGATGCCACCGCCAGTAACACTACTACTTTACTGGCACAACGCACTCAACATTTTATGAAAAGCAAAAGATTGAATTGAATAAGCCCTTTTGCTCTGTGTTCGGTATGTAAGCGGGGATTGGGACCCTTCACTCCCTACAGAAATATCTTGCTAATTTATATGGTCGGTGCCAAGTGGCTATCGTTCTATTCTATTTTTCAATGAATATAAATTATTTGCTTTTAGCCGTCTTTTTTGAGAAAATATTAAATTCTATATATTTTTTTCGGTCCAAAATAAGTAATTTTTTTGTCTTTTTTTTATGGTCCAAAATAAGTGATTTTTTTGGACTTCAAGAATGACTTAATGATATTTTTCCTACATTAAAAAGTATTGGAATATGTGTTAGGAGTGTTTATGTGAGATAGTAAGGTTAAAATGGTCAATTCTATTGCTAATTAATACTAAAAATGACTTTCTTAATATGTGTAAAAACATCCAAAAAATCACTTATTTTGGACCGGAGGGAGTAAAACATTTACTATGATTAAGTTATCCCTAATTAAAAATTTAATGTGAGGAGTAAGAAAACTTTTTAAGGATATGTATATAAGCGTTATTTTGTAAACACAAATTGAATTTTTTCTTGATTACATAATTGGATATTTATTTTGAACCAAAATAAAAAAGTAAATTAGTCACTTATTTTGAACCGCAAAGAGTATATAATAATGAAAGATGACACAATTATTAGAGGACGTCTTCAAGCTTGGTTGAATATAAAACCATTGAGCCATAATAAAAGGTGAGAATAGTTTAACAAGTAGTGAGTACAAATGTAGATAAGTGTTAGATCAATTTGTATCTAGTAAGTTTTGTCACATCCCCTTTTTTCGAAGGGATTGAGAGTTTTTTTAATTAAAGTAACATTAATAAAAATGAGATTAGTTATTTAATTTAGAGTCGCTACTTTGAATAATTTATGGTGTTTCAAGTCACGGATTTATTTTAAATCCCAAATCAAGAAAATTTGACTCTGTTTTAAAGTCCGTAAAATCAGAAGACCGGGTAAAAAATTCTGTTAACCTGAAAGAAGGTGTTAGGCATTTTCGAATCCCGTAATTTTAGCACGGTCGCTTTAATCATACCTGGCTTAATTAGTTTGTTTAATTACTTAGTTTAGAACCTATGTACATTTATCCTTTTACTATTTTTAATTATGACGTTTATGGATTATCTTTGAAAAGAATTACATGTGTATAAATCTATTTTATTTGGGCATTAATATCATGGCATGCGTACGTGTACGTAATTTATCATGTTTTATTAATATCAAGATTGTTCGGCCAAAGCCGTGCGAACGCGTACTTTGTTTTATTTTGGGAATTATAATTGTACCATGTGAACGTGTACATAATCACAATAATTGATTTATTAAAAACGTTCATAAACTAATACTATCGATGTTAATGAATGGTCCTTCCTAAAGTTTGAGATTATTGCGAACTAATGTGTCAATATATGGAAGTGATTGACATTTATGTCGCAAGTGATGTAGACCAACTAAATATATTCACAAAGAAATGAGTCAACTACAACACTTATTGAATTGCGCCAATGTCCTATTAACATGAAAGAGGGCTTAGCAGGATTTTTTTTTCCGCCCAAAATCGATTTCTCAATTATCAAAAACTCATAGCCGGTTATTATTCTAGCAGCTTTCTAAAGTTTTCTCCACGAAAATCATTAATTAGGATCCTAAATTAATATTGTAAGAGTATTCAAACACCCACCCAAATAAGATGACACAACAGTAACAATAAAAGCATTTCGTAGAAAAAAACAGATAGAGATTATACAAGAAAACAAAAATTGGATTGGAATTAGTAACATACTCATCCAAAAAAAAAAAAAAACTTCCGCTCACTTCAGTCTTAAAATGTACAGACGTAATATCACACTTTATGCATTAATGAAGAACAAGGTGAGAATCATATTTCTTCTTCTCAAGATTTATCAAACCAAACAAACAAACAACATTCATTTTTGGGAGATTTAACCAATAAAATAGATGAAAGCTTTTAGCTAGATCAATCAAAGTAAAATATCGATTCAAATAGTTAAATAAAGAAAAAAGGGACCTTTGTGTAGATAGAACTCAACTGAAATTACAACAGCTTGTCAACTTTAACCGAAATACTCGTCGGCAACGGAACCAACAATTTGAGCTCGAGAATGATGGAAGATTAACTGGATTTTGATGGAGCTGTTTATGGAGGAGAAATGGGAAGAGTTGTGACTGCTTTCAACTGAATTTTAATCAAGAGAAAGGGGTTGTTTGGGTGGTTTCGATGGCTGAAGCTTTGGTGGATTGTTGGGCGTTCAAAGGAAAGACGGGTGACGCGGAAGGTGAGAAAACAAAAAGGGGAAATGGAGCATCCATTTTTTTCAAGGATGGGGGAGGCAGATATGCATCTCAATTGGGGTGGGGGGTTCTTTTTTTTGTCTCATTTCTTTCTCTGCCTCGACAAGAGGGGTTGCTCTGATGGTAAGCAATCCCCAACTTCCAACCGAGAGGTTGTGAGTTCGAGTCTCCCAAGAGTAAGGTGGGAAGTTCTTGGAGGGAAGGATGCTGAGGGTCTATTTGGAAACAACCTCTCTACCCCAGGGTAGGGGTAAGGTCTGCGTACATACTACCCTCCCCAGACCCCACTAAGTGGGATTATACTGAGTTGTTGTTGTTGTTGTTCTTTCTCTGCCTTTTTCGTTTCTCTATTTTTTTCCCTCCCATTTTTTTGTTTTGTATTTTGTACGTGTGTGAGTGAAATATATATAGGTGTGGTTGTATGGATTAATTGCTGGCCAAGAAAAAAGAGTGTGTATTGGCATGTGAATTTTGAGGGAGAACATGTCAGGTTGTTTCATAAAATAAAGAAGAATTTTGCCACATGGAAATGACTCATTGGCTCTTGCTTTAATTAATATTTTTTCTTTTCTTTTAAGAGTGTAAAATAAAAATACTAGCTAAATATTTAAATATCAAGAATATATAAAAAAATTATGATTTTTAATTTTCTTACATAAAACCTACTAAAAATAAAATAAAGGTTAAAATATGTAGATTAAACTTAAATTATTTACATATTAAAAATTATTGAAAAATCCCAAGTATGGTAAAAAATTGGATGCTCACAGCTGCCTTTCTTTGCTTGAAAATATGAAGAGTTTTCAGGCAAAGAAAAGTGAGCAGTGTGACTAATTTTTGACCAAATCTTTATTCATAAGGGAAAATAAACAAAGAAAATTGTGCAACCGAGTCCTGGTTTTGAACACCCTACATATCCTGGATCACAAGGGAATCAGGTCGCATGTAGTTCAAGAAGAATGGTGGAATGTCGAGTTCGAGAGTCGAGTGAGGTTCTATCGAGGCTCAGGTCCGTGGTCCTATTATTACATAAAATCAAAATGTAAAGGAACTAAACAAGCCTATCAGTTATGAGTTACAAGATTGATATTTATAAGTCTTCTGAAACTTGACCTTGAGTCTTGGTATCCCGAGGATCTTTTGGTATCATCATCATTTACACGAGGGATATCTTGGTATCCCGAGGACTGGTATCCTCAAATCTTACATTCACATGTGACAGGGATCTCTTGGTATCCCGCACCTCAATCCAGATCATAACAAGTACATGGGGATCTCCGGGGAATCTAACCCGCAGTCCCAAAGTAAAAGTACAGAGGGATCTATCGGGAATCGAACCCGCAGCCCCAAAGTAAATATGAAGGGGGTCTATCGGGAATCGAACCCGCAGTCCCAAAGTAATCAAATAAGGGGGAGCTAACGGAATTCCACATTCGTAGTCTCAATGTAAATGCGCGATCACAACCTGAAGATACACAGAAATAAAGTACAAAAGACAATCAACGGGTAGTACTGGCCTAGCATGTTTCACGTAGAACAGTCAAGACAACTTAAGAAATTAGGCATGTTAAATCAACTAAACATGCTTTTCTAATTTAGCACAAGTTATAATGGCAAGTAGAATAAAGCAAATATGAAAGAAACTAAATCTCAATAACTTAAGTAAAAATCGGATTTTCAATAATTGGCTTAAGTACGCGCCCGTCACCTTGTGTACAAGGCACTCAAAATACCAAATAACAAATCCTAAGGGAAAAGGTCCCCCACACAAGGTTAGATAAGCCACTTACCTCGAACCGGCTCAAAAATAAACTAGAGATAACGCCCACTTGCCACGAGTATCCGACTCCAGATGGCCCAAATCTATTCAATTCAATTACATATCGTAAATAACATCTCAAACAACAAGTTTTGCTATTTAATTCAAATATACAACGTGAAATCAAATAATTTTTATATTTTTAGAACTCTCGTACTCTCACGAGTCCAACCATATAAAAGTCTCCCAAATCGGAGGTCAAACGCCCACTCAAAACTCAATAGTTTTATCTATGAAATTTTACCAATTTTTCATTCAAAAGTCTAAAATTTAAAGATGAATTCATGATTAGATTAGTGGGTTTTAAGCATAAGGGAGTAGAGAATCGTTACCCAGTCGTTGCTTTTGAAAACCCTTCGAAATTCTCCCAAATTCGAGCTCTCTAACTTGAGTTTTGTTAAAAATGGGAAAACTCTCATTTTGAAATGTTTATATCTGCCCAGTGATTTAATGAATCGCGAACGCGGAAGAAGTAACGCGTTCGCAAAGAATGAATTTGAAGGCTGCAAATTTTGTGCTTCGCAAATGCGGAACCAGGCTCACGAACGCGAAGGAGGGAAGTATGGTGGACCAGGATTTACTCTTTGCGAATGCGGGGATGGTACACATTAACGCGAAGGGTGGACTCTGCAAGTTACGCGAACGCGATGGGTTGTACACGAACGCGAAGGAGGAAATAATAGAGCTTCACGAACGCGGGTCACTGAACGTGAACGCGATGAAGGAATTTGTCCTCCTCCCAAATTACTCTACGCGAACACGTGGAGGAGGACCCGAACGCGAAGAGGAAAAGCTCTGCAACTGATGGGATCAGTTTTTCTGCAATTTTAACAACACAAAATGTCCCGTTTAGCATGTGAAACACACCCGAGGCCCCAGGAACCTCAACCAAACCTACGGACACAACCCATAATATCATTAAAAATTGTACCAATCCTTAAACCACCTAAAACAACGTTGGAAACTCGATTAAATCAATGATTTAAGCCTAGAAACTTCAAATTCTATCAAAACACGCTTTCGATAAAAAACCTAATCAAACCTCGTCCGAATGACCTGAAATTTTACACACACATCCCAAATGACATGAAGGAGCTATTGCAACTTTTGGAATTCCATTCTGATCCTCGGATCAAAAACTCACTGTCGGACCAGAAACTTCAAAAATTCAAACTTTGGCATTTCAAGTCTAAATGAGCTAAGGACTTTCAAAATACATTCTGAATACGCTCACAAATCAAAATCACCTAACAGAGCTAACAGAACCATCGGATTTCCATTCCAAGTTCGTCTTCACATTTTTTCGACTACGGACCATTTTTTAACACTTAAGCTCTTATTAGGGACTATGCGTCCCAAAACTCATTGAAACCCAACATCGAACGTCCCGGCAAACCAAAATAGAAGAAATTAACTTAGGGGAAGAAATTAATGGGGAATCGAGGCATTAATTCTTAAGACGACCGGTCGGGTCGTCACATAAGTGCAATTTTATTGAAGGTCATATGGTTAAAGGCTCTTGAGTTTATGATCCAAAAGTTATACTTAGATTCAAAACACTTGCATGATGGTTTTTCAAAATCAATAGAAGAAGTGTAGACTACAATACCTGTAAAATTAGCAAAACCACTAGTAATGTTGGCATTGCTAGAAGATCCTTCTGTCAGAAAATGTTGCAGCAACTTCATTATCTGCCTATATTGCTCCTTTGTCAAGCTGACATTCTGATGCTTACTGTGTGGGATTGACTCATCTTATTCATTCTACATCAGATTAGTGGGGGTTTCATGGACACTTTCCACAGTTCCTCTACCTCTGTTAAACGTGTGGCCTTGAACTTGACCTGAGTTGTTTCCCTGATTGAACTGTTAAGTATTAGTGCGATTTGAAACTTCATTGTTATAAGAATTGCCCTAGGGATATCCATGTAACTTGTAACATTTGTCTGTTGTATGGCCTTGCCTCTTGCAGTAGTCACAGAATAGTCGACCCTTGAATTGGCATGAGTTGGCCGTATAATGTGTCTTGAAAATCCGAGCTCCAAAAGGATTTTGATGTTGTGAAGGTGCAGTGTTCACATGAAGTAAGGTAGACTCCAGGTTCAATTGATTGCTTGGTTTGAACTCCCTTTGCTTTTCCTTTTGCACCAATAAAGAAAAGGCTTGTGCGGATGATGGTAAGGGCTTCATCATCAAAATATTTCCTCGCATTGTCATGTACACTTCATTCTAGCCCATCAAAAACTGAATAAGTTGCATGTCCTGCTCTGACTTATGCATACTATCCTTTGAGCCATACGTACAAGCACAAGTGCACTAAGACCTTGCACTGAGATTGCTCAACTCTTCCCATAGTCTTTCATTCGCGTGTAGTAGGTAGTAATGTCCAAGGACCTTTGAACAAGATCATTAATCTCCTATTGAATTTGATACAACTTTGCACCATTGGTTTGATCATATCGATCTTCCGATTCTCTCCACAATTCTAATGAGTCACTAACATACTCAACACTGTCAGAAATTTCCTTCGACAAGGAATTGAGAATCCAGGAATTTACCACATTGAACCTTTCCCAGTTTTGAAATTGTGGTGAATTAGTGGGAGGTTTCCCACAATCTCCATTTACGAACCCTAATTTATTTTTGACAGACAAGGCTCTCAATACACTTCTTCTCCTTGACCTATACCCAATTCCATCAAAAGGAACCGGTACTAGAGTTACTCTATCTAAAAGATGAATGTACATAGGACTACTTAAACCGATAACAGGTTAGTCATTTCTGATCATAGTGGGTGTGACTTCTTCGGTCTGATCAATAGCCATGAGAAGAGGACTAGATGATGAAATTGACTAATTTCTTAAGTAAATTGTACATGGCTATATAAATATATGTAGTATATACAATATAAAATATAATTATTAAAGTATTTGACGAAAAAGTAAAATAGCGAAATAATAGTAAAACTAAATTGACAAGCTTAATAAATTAATAACAAAGTACAACATAAAGCATAAATACGTCTAATAATTTTAAAATAACACAAATTGTTGAAAAATCGTAAAGACGATTGTGGTTGTTGAATACCCTTAACACAATATTTTATATGCCTCTTTAAATTGCCTGTGCCGGACCCTGAACGAACATTTAAGACTTGACCATAATTCTTGCACTTTAATATTTGGCCTTGTTCATTTTCTTCTGTACTTCATAGTATTGCGAAACAAATAAGCGCACTTTTTCCGAACGAGGCATGATTTAACCTGAAAATTGCGATTGAGACTTGAAGTGAAAATTGGAGAGTGAGAGATTAAGAGAAATTTAGTTTGAAAAATGAGTTTTGAGTATTGAAATGAAGAAGGGTGAGGAGGGTACTTATAATGTTAGAAAAGGTTATTTTTATAATTTGAAAAAAAATATTAAAAAATGGCTATATTGTGCAATATGGCCGTTGGTGGTCATTGGTATTTTGGGGGTGGGACCCTCATTTTGAAAAATCTTATATATATATATATATATATATATATATATATATATATATATATATATATATATATATATATATATATATATATATATATATATATATATATATATATATATATATATAACTTATAATAAATTGCAAGTTAAAGACAAAAAATACTGCAAAGAGATATTATAAGGCATGTCTTATAATTTCTATTACCAAAAATGGCATATCTTTCTTAGTCTCCCCCCCCCCAATAGAATGAGCACAATAAGGTACTAATACCGCCACTAAAGGAAAAAAAAAACTAAAGAAGATGTGTCAAAGTACAAGTTACGACATAATATACATTGTATCTCTAACAAATCACATAAATTCTTCAAGGTCCGGAGGAGGTTCCGTTGGTAGTGGTGAAAAAGAAGCTTGTTCATCACCACTTCCGGGAGAAGCAGCATCCTCCGCAAGTTCAACTATCATTTCTTTATAAGCTTCATCTACATCCGGTTGTGATTCTGCAAGTCCAAAGTTTCTTCTTTCCGAGCGGATCCAATCTCTGAATAACACTGATTTTTTCAAGCTCTCCCTCATAGATGCTCTATGATCACCTATTTGAAGTCTTGCTTGACTGAAAGAGTTCTCTGATGCAACAATTTATGCTTGAATAGCTAAAATATACCGAGCCATCCTTGCAAGAACCGAAAAATATTTTTCCCTTGACTTCCACCATTCCAAAAGATTAAAAGTGCCGTCTGGATTCTCCTTTTCAAGTCCCTACGACAAATAAACTTGAAGCTCATTTAGATGTGAAGTTTCATCATAATTATCACCTTGAGAACCCCTAAACTCCGTCCAAGATTTAAGTGCCTTTAAGCCTGTAGCTCTTTTAGACGAGTGTGAACTAGACGAAATAGGGATTGGAACATTTGGCCTAGCATGATATAAGGCAAGTTGATAAGCATTATAAATTGTTTGTGTATTAACTTTAATTGATGCTTTTGCATATGCAAGTGTAGCACGTTCCTCATTTGAAAGATCTAAAGCCTTAAAAATATTTGAGTACCAAAATTGAGGACCTCCTAATTTTATTATAGGATTTAACATTGCAGCTACACCATAAATAGAGGGGATATGGGAAAAATATTTTTTAAACCTTTCTTTTATTGCATTTATAGCAAGTTTATAAATTTTCACACCCTTTGAAAATTCAACAAACAAATCATATAGTGCTGCAATATAAACTAAACAGTTTGAAATACTCGGATAATATTGCCCGGAAAGTGCATTTGTAGCAATTTGAAAATGTTCTAAAAAATCAATAAGAATTTTAACATTCGTCCAATCTTGAGTTGTAAGTATTTCATCATCATCCTCACCATCAACCCGAGCATTTAACATTGCATTAATTGGGTTCTTATTTTCATATGCAACTACTAACTTTCGTACATATAATTTCATCTAGTCGGGCAAGGTTTAGGAACCTTTCTTTCTCTAACGCCATATTCATTATATTTTTTAAAATAATCTCTAAGTCTACCTACGGTTTGAATAAAAAAGCGAATTAAGAGCCATTCTAACCTTTTCAATTTCTAAATTTAAAATTTGCATACCATCACCGACAATTAAATGATAAATATGACTGTCACACCTCCTTTTTTTACCGCACATAACGTATAAACGTAATGTGACACTGTTTAATACTACACCCCGAGAAGAGATATAATAATAATCAGTAAAGGAGTTTTTCCACTTAAAGGACAGTCGGAACGGGATCAATTTATTTAATTATTCAGAGTCGCCACTTGGGAAAATAATGGTGTCCCAAGTCACCGGTTTAATCCCGAAACTCTGTATTACAGTCTGCGAAACTAGAAACCTGGATAAGAAATTCTGTTAACCCGGGAGAAGGTGTTAGGCACTCCCGGATTCCGTGGGTCTAGCACGGTCGCTCAAATGCTATTTTTGCTAAATCTGATTTCTTTATATATTTTAGCCATGTGCTATTATGTTCCGCTTTTCAATTTTTAGAAGAATTGCGACGTCACGAAAACACATTTCGAGTCACACCGCAACCAGTACGCCTGTGACTTTAACGTATTTCAGTTTCGCCGAGAATAAGATTTGGGTCACATAAATGCGCACCCGTGATTAGGAAGGTATTATTGTTAACTAACGCGCCTAAAGTAATTTCGCGTTTGTACTTTGCGAGGGCCATGAAATTTGCTAATGGCACGCCTCGAATTTACTCCACTAAATAAATTAAAGATATGCATAATTAAAGCTAATTCGAAACTTAATATCACAACTACGTCACGGGAACCGTACCCGTAGCTATGACAATTACTACTTCAACAACGAAAATCATATACGTCACTAGTTCATTATCTTTTTTCTTAATCTTAATTAATTAAACTTGGCAATCAATTAATAAGTCAACAAATTTGGACTAAGACATTTTAAATTATACATGAAAACCTAAAGCTATACATATAGGACCATAAAATAATATGATTTGACTTAAATAAATATGCATGGAACTAGTTTAGAATAACCATTTAACTATTCATGATAACTAACTTAAACTCCAACATCAATATTTTATGGCCATATTCTATTTCTCAGTTCTCAAACCAACATGAATTAGATAGTATGATTGCCATCTAAACAAATATGCAGTAATCTCAAACCAACACATACAAGCTTGCTTCATTCCACCATAGCAATGATAAGAACACATATAACTTAATCACACAACAAATCATTTTTTTATGATTCTAGAGAGTATCAAACCAAAAGGAACATGTAAGCAAATAGTCAATTCGACGGAATAACTTATCATCATGCACGAAATACATCGCAAACAAACATGGAAGAGAACGGGGTAAACCTGTTTAAGCAAATCCTTTCTCGATACAAAATCACCAAGTACAAGATTTTAACTTCAAAACTTGAGTGAGACTGCAACGACAATAATCGAACCAGAAACCGTGAACCAGGATCGGAAAACTCCAACGGCACCGCCAACTCAAAGTGTGTGTGTGATGTTGCCGAGTTTTTGCTACCTTTTGACTGGTTTTTCATGGGAGTTTGGTGAGGGATTTGGGCATGTTTTTAGTTATTTTTTTTTGCTGGGGTTTGAGTTTCAATGGAGTTAAGGGAGTCTTTCAATGGAGTAAAGGGAAGAATGAAAACAGAAGAAATGGGGAGCAGCCGTCTCTTTTTGTTGCTGGGTGAAGGGTCTCTTTTTCTTTGTGAATTGCTGCCCTTTTCTGTATTGTTGCCGCTGCCCGTTACCGAAGGAGAGAGCTCTCCTTTTGTTTGTGTGTATTTTATAGGTGGGGACATGGGTAGGGTTTAGTAATGAGTTGGGCTCAATTAGGTGGGTTTTGGGTATTTGGGCCAGGGAAAATTAGGAAAAATGGCACAATTCAGGTCTCTTACTAAGATAGCCCACTTATTCTATTTATTTTGTAATTGTTTTTAGTTATTTTTCTAATTTTATTAAAATGCTTGACACTAAAATCTATTTCATATCCATCAGTAAAAATGCAAACTAAAACATATTTAAACTAAAAATGCAAGATGGACCATTTTTGTTATTTTCTTTACATTTTGTCCTAAAATAAATTGATACTAAAAAATGTGAAATTAAATTCCTAAATGCAAATGCATATTTTTTGTATTTTTTTATATGAATTTTCATGCAACTAATTAATACGCAAAATTGTAAAAAATAAGGAGAACTTGTTTATTTTAAATTTTATGGGAATAACTCATATATAGGGTAAAAATCACGTGCTCACAGCTGCCCCTCTTTGTCGGGAACACGAAGAGTTTCCGTGCAAAGATAAGTGAGCCACTATGAACGATTTTTACCCGTTCGAGTATTCCGTTGTGAAGCATTTTGAAAAGCTTTGACCGCACCCTGCTTCAGAGGTTGCCTACATATCCTGGGCTAAACAGGAATCAGGTCGGTGTAGTTCGGGAGTGATGGAGTATCGAGGTTGAGAGTCGAGGTTTCGTCCGAGGCTCCGGTCCGCTGTCCTGTTATTACATCAAAATTGAGAAAGACTAACTAAGCCTATCAGCTACTAGTTACAAGATTCCTATCTATAAGTCTTCTGAAGCTTGATCTTGAGTATTGGTTGGTGCTTCATGCGGACTCTAAATTTGAACCTTTGATACTTGCTAGTTGCAGGTGCTGCTTTTCGGATCAAGACCAGGTATGTTGTGCTTGTGACCTCGGCCATGTCTTGAGCACACCACATCTTTCATCAACTTCTGCACTTGGATTAACTCCTTGCTTTTTTTTTCATTGTGACTGACTTTTGTTGATCATCTCGGACTGTTGACTCGCGTTCTGGTCGCAAGCTTCTTTTGTTGCTAACTTACGTTGCACTCCGAAGTGAATTCCCTTACTTGTGATCTTCGAACTATTTTCCTTCGAAGTCTGAATCTATCTTTTCTGATCCTTGTTGCCTTCCTTCTGATTCATGCTGGGGATTTCCGTTACACTCTGTCACTTTTCGATTGTTCACTATCCTTATCAAATCTTGGAAACTGAGATGCCGTTCTGCTTTTCTGGCGGGCTTCTGACTTTAACGACAAACTCTAATCATAAATCGCCATTCCATTCTTCAGGCGGACACCTGATTTCAACAACAAACTTCGAGAATAAATTGCCACTCCATTCTTCAAGTGGGCACCTGATTACCAAAACTTGAAATGTATAGATCGAATGATTACCATCTCGGGAGAAAAAAAAATTCATCGAACTAAGATTTTGATATCTTAGGAGAAAGATCATCAGACTAAGACTTTGACGCTAGGAGATAATTCATCAGACTAGGTCTAAATCGTTGTGATCTTAGGAGAAAGATTCATCAGACTAAGATTTTGATATCTTAGGAGAAAGATTCATCAGACTAAGATTTTGACGCTAGGAGATAATTCCTCAGACTGAGATTTTGATGTCTTAGGAGAAAGATTCATCAGACTAAGATTTTGACGCTAGGAGATAATTCCTCAGACTAGGTCTAAATTGTTGTGATCTCAGGAGAAAGATTCATCGGACTAAGATTTTGATATCTTAGGAGAAAGATTCATCGGACTAAGATTTTGATGTCTTAGGAGAAAGATTCATCTGACTAAGATTTTGACGCTAGGAGATAATTCCTCAGACTAGGTCTAAATTGTTGTGATCTCAGGAGAAAGATTCATCAGACTGAGATTTTGATATCTTAGGAGAAAGATTCATCGGACTAAGATTTTGACGCTAGGAGATAATTCCTCAGACTAGGTCTAAATTGATGCTTTACTTGAAATCTTCCAATTGTTGCTTCCTTCTTCTTGTTGCTTTCATCTAAAACCTCTAATTGTTGCTTTTCACTTCCTATTAAATTATCTTTAACTATAACTTCAAAAACTAAATCGCCACTCCATTCTTCAGGCGGGCTTCCTGACTTCAACTACATCTTCAAAACTAAATCGCCACTTCATTCTTCAGGCGGGCTTCCTGACTTCAACTACATCTTCAAAACTAAATCGCCACTCCATTCTTCGGGCGGGCATCCCTGACTTCAACTACTGCTTCAAAATAAAATTGCCACTCCATTCTTCAGGCGGGCTTCCTGACTTCAACTACATCTTCAAAACTAAATCGCCACTCCATTCTTCAGGCGGGCTCCCTGACTTCAACTACAACTCAAAACTAAATCGCCACTCTATTCTTCAGGCGGGCTCTCTGACTTCAACATCAACTCACTAACTACATCCCATCCTTTCTTCTAAATTACCTTGTTTCGAAATTGCTTTCCTCCTAGGTCATGTTATTTCTCCCTTGACTGCTGGGGATATCTTTGGAATTATTTACTTACCTACTGGGGATGATGCTGTTGGGAAAATCTTCTCTATTTCCTCCTTTTCTACTTCCTTCAAAACCTTTTATTCTCTCCCGGGATCGCGGGGGATTGAAATGTCATTAGCTGAGGATTGTCCTGTCGGGGGACCCCTTTTCCTTCTTCCTCTTTCCAAACCTCCTTCGAGACTTGTGCTTTGCTCCCTTGAAAAACTTGTAGGATATAATGCTGCTGGAGAAATCTCGAAATCAGTGTTTCATTTTTCCGAGAACTGCTGGGGGTGATACCGGCCTCTTGCCTTTCCGAACGCAAGCTTCCTTGTTTTGTCCTGTCTGCTGGGGTTATAATTTCCTCTATCACAGCTTGTTGTTTTCTTTCTTTCAAAGCTACTGGGGATAATCGGGTTCAAAGATCATTTCCTCGCATTATATGGCTTCTTTCCCCAACCGGGTATTTGGTTTCGAGAAAATTTTCACAACGGGAGAAAATTTTGCCCCAGTTTGAGAATCTTCTCCGTGGCATGTTTTTCTGCCAACAACCCCTATTTTTCCCGTTTCAAATCAAAGAAAAATTGGTTAGTTTTAAAATGTGGTGGTTGGTTGTGGTGCTCCTGCTGGGGATGGTTCTCCTCCTCTTTCCCTGCTCTGCGTTTCATTATCAGAACTGTCGGGGATGTTATCATTTGATGATATTCATGCTGGGGATAGCTTTCTCCTTTCTTGCTTCCCCACCTTCCTTGACGACTCTTTATTCGCGAACCTTTCCATGTGGTTTTCCACTGACCAACCGAATTCCTATAATAGTGACCCTTCATGAAGACCTTGCATGTTTTATTGGTGAACCATTTTCTTTGTTCACCCTTGTCACTGAAAATACCTTTCTGCTGGGGATATCTCCCCTTCTTTGGCGGCATATCTAAGGAATGGGCATTTCCCGACCTTTGAGTCTCATTGGCCTTGGCCTCGAGGTCATTAACCTTCGTTGAGATATCCTTTTTCACACCGATCCACCCCTTTGTCGATTTCCTATTGCTGGGGAATATCCTTCTGGACACTGGCTTTGCTTAATCCCTCCTCACTTATACCACTTGGGTGTACCAATCAAATTCCGTCTTGCATAATTGGAAAGATGATGGAAAATTTTGAAGTCATTTCTTACAAACAGACTCTATTGGGGAATTTTTTATGAAAGGAGAAAGATAAAAGGAAACAGAATAAAAGACAAAAAGGAAGATGACTCTCTAAAAAGAAAAATCATAAAGTAAACCTATCAAACGTGGATACCAACTTTAATGGACATGACATGCACATATAGCCTATCCTCAGTCGTTAAACCGGCTTTTGTAATCTTCGCCTGGGGCTTTCCCATCTGATTTCCAATCTTCGTTCGACTTGTAGTGCCCGAGGGGTTTTCACTACCAAGTCTCTCTCATTTCAGTTCTTCTCTCATCTTTCATCGCCTTGTGCTACTGCTAAGATTCTCTCATATTTCTTCTGCTGCAGATCCGAGTCTTTTCTGATGGGAATCAGAGTGTTATGTTCTGATAAGACTTCTCTCATTTGCCTGACTTGGCCTCTTTTAAAGATTGGTCCAAAGGTCTTTCTTTGGACCGTAATGTGGATTTGGATAAGGCTAGAAAGAAATGGTATTAAAGGCTCGAAACAAAACAAAATGGGTTCAAAATTACAACATTCGGAGTCTACATCTTCCTTTATAAACACAACTTTTGTTGCCCCAGTTTCTAGCTTGGGGATTTTTATTTCTTTATTTACACTATGACCGAGCTGTGAAGCGCCTACGTATCCTCTTTGAGGAATCAGGTCAAACGTAGTTCCCAATTCCTCTTTTTCAAGTTTCTTTTTTTTCACACATTTTTCTTTTTCTTTTCTTTATCTCTTTTTTTTGTTGTTTTTTTTTTCTTTATTTTTCTTTATCCATTTCTTCTCTTACCTTTCAAACTTGTGTTTCTAGTCTTTGCAACTAATTTCGAAGGAGGGGTATGAAAGAATTTAAAGTAAGGCTCAAAGGGTTGACGATGGATAAAGTGTTTGGATAGCAGAACAAAATGCCTTCGTCATTCCAATCTTCAAAACATGCCAAGCGTAAACAACACAATTAATATTCGTCATATCTTTAAAGCATTGTTGGGCAACACTCTCATTTTCATTATTATGAACGACCCCGTGTCAATTTTGGCAGCTTGCCTTTAACAGTTTTCTTTTACTTGCCCCAGTTTCTCATGACTCGGGTTTCGAATAATCTCAAACCGTTCTTATTTAATTTAAATATCTCGATCACCTCCCAATGGTTTTGTGATTAACTTTTAAGATCAGGCCAGAACTATGCGCGCACGTCATGTCACTAGAGCTAGCAGAAAAAGAACTATAGGAAGGAGAGGACTAAATAACAGAAAATGTCTAGAAATAATATAAAATAGGTCATTGCGTTAACCGATAAAACAACGACTCGAACAACCAAAAAACAAAACTGGGGTTACAACCACTTAGAACGAACCTAGACCCCTTTAGATGAGACACTATGATCAAAAGAAAAATACAAGGATAAAAGGTTTGAGCCACAAAACAACATTCGGATTACCATTCTGAAATAACTCGGACAAATAGAAATGACAACAAAATAAGCCACCACGAATGACTCTCCAATTGATAAGCCTGACATTTAGCCACGAATTTGATTATCAGAACCACTATGGCCTTCTCTCATTTCAGTCGGCAAATTCCCGAGTGGATTCTCATATTCCGTGCCACCAGGCATCACCGCCAGAAAGTATGTATCATCAAGGGCAGGTAACGGATTCAGCGCGATATTCTGGGTGTCATTGTTATGAATCACAATCAATCTTTCTTGGATCATCCTTTCTATTTCCCTTTTCAAATCCCGACAACTTTCCATGTTGTGCCTCTGGGCATGGGAATGGTATTCACAACTTTTAGATGGGTCAAATCTCCTTGCACGTGGGTCCACATGATTTGGAGGGATGGGTGCGATCATGTCCTGTTGCTTTAACTTCTCGAATAAGCTCTCATAGGAAACTCCTATTGGTGTGAAATTCTCCTTCAACTTCGATTCCCTTCTATGCCCTTGGTTTGGAAGTGGGTTATAAGGTATTTGGAAATTTTGCAGAGGCTGATAGAGATTTTGTGATGCTTGTGCTCGCTTTCTTGGATGATTTGATGGCTGAATAACATACTGGGGTGGATCAATTGGGTATGGTGGGTTCGGAGGTGGATAGTAATGCTCGGGGGAGTTATGGAAAACATGTCGAGACATCGCATACCGTCGAGGTGTTCTTATGGAACCTCTTCTTGACCACGATATCATCATGACCACTTCGTCCCTCTCGTTCGTGTCACTTAGATTCAAATTGGACGACTGATGCTGCCGGCGCTGAGGCCGCTTGACTTATAATTGCTACTGTCTTAAGGCCAGTTCTCTACCATTTCTCCCGTTTTGATTACATCCAGAAGGATTGACCAACCGCGGACATCATGTTCTGAAAATAATCCGGCTCTTGAGCCTGAAGAAGACAGTGATTAACTCATGGTCATCCGTGGGTGGCTCAGCACGAGCCGCTTGCTCTCTCCGTTTAAGGGCATATTCCCTGAAACTTTCACTTGATTTCTTCAGATTTGAAAGGAAAATGCGGTCCGGGGCAATGTCAATGTTGTATTGGAATTGTTTGACAAAGGCGTGTGCCATGTCGTTCCAGACGTGCCAGCGAGATGCATCTTGATCCCAAAACCATTCGGAGGCTACTCCTGTAAGGCTTTCCCCAAAGTAAGCTATTAACAATTCTTCATTTCTTCCCGGACTCCTTAGTTGATTGCAATACCTTTTCAAATGGGCTATGGGATGTCCATGTCCATCGTACTTTTCAAATTTGGGAATCTTGAAACCAGGTGGCAAATGGACATCGGGAAACAAGCATAGATCTTTGAAAGCAACACTCTTTTGACATGCCAACCCGTGCGTGTTTTTCAACCGATGTTCTAAGCTTTTCAATCTTTGGGTTATTTCCTCCTGTACCATCTTTCGGGGATCTTGCGTTGTCCGCTTGTCACAAACCAACCACCTTCTACTTACTTTACAATTCAAGACAAAACATGTTAGAATGGACTCGGACAGTCCTTATCAATTTATTTATTTATTTATTTATTTTTTATTTTATATTATATATATACATATACAATTGTGGTCGAATCTTATGGAGATTGCCTACGTATCATGACCCCGCATGAATCAGACCGAGCGTAGTTCTTGCTAATTAATGCAAGAAATAAAGAGATGTTTATTTGTTTTTTTTTTTTTGTTTTTTTTTTTTGAAGGAAAATTACAGAAACTGACTACAAACTTGTGTAGGAGATTTCTACAAGAATAAGAATATTTTTTGGTGTCAATTATGACTATTTCTACAAAATTGGCCACATAACGGCTTATTTGACAAAATGACTATTTTTTTGCAAAAATTATTTAAGAAAGATCCGGCCATGTAATGGCTTATTTGATAAATTGGATATTTTTTTGAAAAGTTGAGCGATGACTCAAACTTAATTTTGCGGATACAACCTTTCAACATTTCCGCGAGGGAATATTTCAGGGTTGTGCCCAAAAATTATTTACAAATGACTCAAAGCGGCTATTCTTGCAAAACGGCCTTCCGGTGTCCTTTTGGGGGACATTCGGCTTGCTTTTAAACAAGAATAACATCACCCGACTTATTTATAACAAAATAAAAATTTTGACATTTTTTTGGTTATTTTTGCAAAAGGGGTGTGAACCCGAACTTGATTTTGAGGCTATGGCCTTGCAACATTTTCACAAGGAATATTTCAAGGCTGTGCCCGCAAATTATTTAATAAGATTCAAAGTGGCTATTTTTGCAAAAACAACATTCAGGCGTCCTTTCGGAACATTCGGCTATTTGCAAAAACGGTATCACTTTGATTTTATTGACAAAATTAAACACACATTTTTTTTGATCTTTTAAAAGGGGTGGTTGGACCCGATGAGGGTTGCCTACGTATCCCACCTAACGGCGAGAATCAAACCTGCGTAGTTCGTTCAGATTATTTGACCAATTATTTTAACAAAAATTGTTCTACCTACTTTTCAAATTTTCTTTTCAATATTTCGATATCTAAAATTTCTCTATTTTTGTTTTCAGGAATTTAGCCAATCAGCATAATAGGACAAATAAATGCAACATATAACATGCTCGGTCTTTTGATTACCGGGTCACCTGTCCTAGACGGACCCAACCCCTGTGTTGAGTCCCCTAAGTCAGATATGATGCAAATAAACGTCCTAGACCTAGGTTCAATATCCTGAAGTTTTCATATGGTGCTAGACCGTGTACCCGAGCGGACAACTCAGATCGAGGAGGGGGCTACGTACCGGTGACCCGCGGAGTCAATCGGCTTTGTAACTTATCCGGCCTCTGTTTCTTAATTTAGGTGTGACTTAACAGAAAGGGGAGTCTCAACCAGTAAGCACATCCCCGGAGGTGAAGAAGAGAAGGGTTTTCGGCATAATTTATATACAATCCATATAATATCAAAGCGGTAAAACACATAGCATGTTGTTTAAAGCATATAACAAAGTCAAATAACATCAAGGACGGCGATTCTAAGGAGCTCGAGTTCTTAAACCCGAAAACCGAAGTTCTGGGTTGTATTCCCCAGTAGAGTCGCTAGAGCTGTCACACCTCCCTTTTTACTACCCGCTTTTTGTACTGGTCCATTTGAAAAGATACGTAGGGTATACCTTAGTGTTCAAATACACTAGAAGGATATAATAACAAGGAGGAAGGAGTTTTTCCACATAAAGATTCGCCACTTGGGAAGATAATGGTGTCCCAAGTCACCGGTTAATCCCGAATTCGAGGAAATTGACTATGTATTACAGTCCGCGAAACTAGAAACCTGGATAAGAAATTATGTTAACCGGGGAGAAGGTGTTAGGCACTCCCGAATTTCGTGGTTTTAGCACGGTCGCTCAACTGTCATTCTCGGTTTTATGTGACTTATTATATGCCTTTTAACTATGTGCTATTGTGTTCCGCTTTTTCAATTTTAGAAGAATTGCGACGTCGCGAAAACACATTTCGAGTCACACCGCAACCAGTACGCCTGTGACTTTAACGTATTTCGATTTCGCCGGGAGTAAAATTTGGGTCAAACAAATGCGCACCCGTGATTAGGAAGGTATTATTGTTAACTAACGCACCTAAAGTTCCTGCGTTTGTACTTTGCGAGGGCCATGAAATTTGCTAATGGCACGCCTCGAATTTACTCCACTAAATAAATTAAAGATATGCATAATTAAAGCTAATTCGAAACTTAATATCACAACTACGTCACGGGAACCGTACCCGTAGCTATGACAATTACTACTTCAACAACGAAAATCATATACGTCACTAGTTCATTATCTTTTTTCTTAATCTTAATTAATTAAACTTGGCAATCAATTAATAAGTCAACAAATTTGGACTAAGACATTTTAAATTATACATGAAAACCTAAAGCTATACATATAGGACCATAAAATAATATGATTTGACTTAAATAAATATGCATGGAACTAGTTTAGAATAACCATTTAACTATTCATGATAACTAACTTAAACTCCAACATCAATATTTTATGGCCATATTCTATTTCTCAGTTCTCAAACCAACATGAATTAGATAGTATGATTGCCATCTAAACAAATATGCAGTAATCTCAAACCAACACATACAAGCTTGCTTCATTCCACCATAGCAATGATAAGAACACATATAACTTAATCACACAACAAATCATTTTTTATGATTCTAGAGAGTATCAAACCAAAAGGAACATGTAAGCAAATAGTCAATTCGACGGAATAACTTATCATCATGCACGAAATACATCGCAAACAAACATGGAAGAGAACGGGGTAAACCTGTTTAAGCAAATCCTTTCTCGATACAAAATCACCAAGTACAAGATTTTAACTTCAAAACTTGAGTGAGACTGCAACGACAATAATCGAACCAGAAACCGTGAACCAGGATCGGAAAACTCCAACGGCACCGCCAACTCAAAGTGTGTGTGTGATGTTGCCGAGTTTTTGCTACCTTTTGACTGGTTTTTCATGGGAGTTTGGTGAGGGATTTGGGCATGTTTTTAGTTATTTTTTTTTGCTGGGGTTTGAGTTTCAATGGAGTTAAGGGAGTCTTTCAATGGAGTAAAGGGAAGAATGAAAACAGAAGAAATGGGGAGCAGCCGTCTCTTTTTGTTGCTGGGTGAAGGGTCTCTTTTTCTTTGTGAATTGCTGCCCTTTTCTGTATTGTTGCCGCTGCCCGTTACCGAAGGAGAGAGCTCTCCTTTTGTTTGTGTGTATTTTATAGGTGGGGACATGGGTAGGGTTTAGTAATGAGTTGGGCTCAATTAGGTGGGTTTTGGGTATTTGGGCCAGGGAAAATTAGGAAAAATGGCCCAATTCAGGTCTCTTACTAAGATAGCCCACTTATTCTATTTATTTTGTAATTGTTTTTAGTTATTTTTCTAATTTTATTAAAATGCTTGACACTAAAATCTATTTCATATCCATCAGTAAAAATGCAAACTAAAACATATTTAAACTAAAAATGCAAGATGGACCATTTTTGTTATTTTCTTTACATTTTGTCCTAAAATAAATTGATACTAAAAAATGTGAAATTAAATTCCTAAATGCAAATGCATATTTTTTGTATTTTTTTATATGAATTTTCATGCAACTAATTAATACGCAAAATTGTAAAAAATAAGGAGAACTTGTTTATTTTAAATTTTATGGGAATAACTCATATATAGGGTAAAAATCACGTGCTCACAATGACAAATACATCTCACATGAGATATATTACTAAATACAGGATTTAGTGTTATTGTAAGCATGCCTATAGCACTAGTGTTACTAGAAGCATTATCCATAGAAATTACAATTAGTTTATCTCTAATGCAAAAATATCTATAAATATCTGCAATGGTGTTAGCAATAAACCTACGTGTGTGACGTGAATTAATTATTCTATACGTAATAATGCGTTTTTGTATTATCCACTCCTCATCTATCCAGTGACTTGTAACAGTAAGATAATCATAGTCATTATTACTTCTACCAATATCAGCAATAATAGAAATCCGATTAGTTATATGCGTAAATAAATACCGCAAATATTATTAATATTCTTGTTTATATTTATAAATATCGTTCTTAACTATTGCGCGATGCCAACCTTTATAAGTAGGATTATAAACTTTTATAATGTAATGCACCCAATTAGGATTAGAGTAAAAGTATAGGGTAAGCACATAACGGTAACCATCTTTGCTAATTCTTCACGATTTTTATTTGGATCATAATATAAAATATATCCGGTCACATTGTTAATTCCAGGTTGGACTAGATTTGAACATGTACTAGGGTTAAACGCAGTATCTACACTTGTCCCCTCTTGCCGCGCTTTCATTTATAAATATCTAACTTTATCTCTAGGGTGTGTTTGTATGTGCCTAGTCAAACTACCCGTGCCGCTACGATCTCCAGTATATTTATGCGCCAAAAATTTTCCACAAGTGTTACACTTAGCCTTATTTTGTTCTCTTACTTGAGTAAAACAATTCCAAACTAATGATGTTTCTAGGCGTTTAGAAGGTTGTCTATTAAAAGTAGGGGTTTCTACAGATGGGTCGGGCGGTGCATCAGTTAGGTTATTAACAGGACTAGTAGGTGTATCATCTTAATCCGGTTGAGTTTCATCTACATCCTCATTTTCCTCATCATTTTCTAAGATAGTTTCATTAGGATAAAGAACATTCATATATTCTTCATTTAATCTTTCACCTGGTGCAACATTATGACAATATTTACTATCAGTAAATTAAAAATACGGGTTATCACTATCAAGATAGGAGCAGCAAGACGAGTAAGAGGTCTATATCGGGGAGCCGGGGGAAGGGTAGTAGGTTGGCGACTACTTTCACTCATTTTAGCTTTTACCTTACCACCAAATATTTTTTCAAAGAAAATACCATATTAATTATAATTATGCAAACTAATACACACAAAAATATATTCTTAAAACTTAAGAGTTGGAACGAGTTTATCGTATTGCTGAACAACTTCTTGAAAATTGAAAATCGTTGAAGACTTGAAGACTTGAATACTTCAATTCACCAACTTCATAATTTTTCACGAAATTGTAATAATAAAACAAGCAATTATAGGAGAGAAATTAGATATAGATTGAGAGAGATTGATGAATTGGTGAGTAAAAATAAAAGAATGAGGGGGTATTTATAGTTGAGAATAGGGAAAAGTGTAATTATATAAAGTTTGAGGGCCAAATGACTATTTTTTAAAGTGTCAAACGGTTAAAATTAAAGGCCAACGGCTAGATTTTAAAAATCTGACCGTTGGACTTTTACTTTAAATTTTTTTTAAAAAAAGAGCTCTTGGAGTTCGGTAGGCCCGTTAGAACCGGCCCAGGCCCGCATGCCTGTCCCGGGCTTAGCGGTCCCGGGCTCGTGGGCCTGAATGAAAGAACCGGCCCGCCCTGGGCTTTTTGCACCACTAGGGAGCGACCCACTAAGACCAACCCGCCAGGACCGTTTAGCCCATTAGGACCGCGGGCTCGATCCCAACCCAGCCCACAGTACACTATTAGTTGTATACTATTCACAAATGTTAAAGGGCTTTAAATATAGACTAACAATGACTAAGTTATACATTTTTCCTTATCTTTTCCATAACATGATACCTTCACACAATCCAAAATTGATTTAGTATACAATTGATTAAACATCATAGTGTTGCTTTAGGCACGATCAATAAACTATCGTAATTATGGGTATGGTTCACGTGACATAGTTATGATGCCCGATTCCCAATCTCGGGTGTGTATTTTACTTGACCCGATCATAACAACTTCCAGTAATAATAATAAAATAAATATATCGTGAATCGCGGGTGCATTTCATGTAGCGTAGTTTGCGGTGTGTTCCAAAATGATAAGTGTACGACAATCGTAACTTGTTCAGAAAATAATTCGATAAGTCCAAAAAGCAGTTTAAAAATAATTAAAAGCGATTATAAAGTTAAAAATGCACTATGAGTTTAAAACATGTAATAATAATGAGGCCAATTATTAATAGTTAAGTGATCGTGCTAGAACAATGGAATTCGAGAATGCATAACACCTTATCACTGGTTAACATAATTCCTTACCAAAGATTTTTGGTTTCGCAAACTTTTAAATAAAGTCAATTTTCCTCAATTTGGGATTTAAAAATTAACCGGTGACTTGGGATACTATAAATTATCCCAAGTGGAGACTCTGAAAAATAAATAAAATAATCTCATATCAAATAATGTTACTTTAATTGAAAAAAACTTCCTTATATACCCTCTTCGGATGGTAAAAATAAGGTGTGACACTTTCAACTGAATTTTTACGAAAAAAGGATTGTTTGGGTGGTTTCAATAACTGAATTTTTCCTTTCTTTCTCTGCCTTTTTAGTTTCGCTGCTTTTTCCCTCCCCTTTCTTTTGGTTCTCTATATTTTGTGTGTGTGTGTGAGTGAAAGTTATATAGGTGTAGGTATAGAGATTAATTGGTGGCCAAGAAAAAGGAGCGTGTATGGACATGTGACGATCCAAAGTGTCATCACCATATTTCTCCCTTTTTTTTACACTTCTAAGGTAGTTGAAACCTCGCTTTCAGTTGCCTCGATTTGCGTGCATAGTCCAGACATGAAGTCGGATTAAAATATGTGAATTCTGTAAAAAATTTGAAGGATTTTGATATTAATATTGATATTATTGACTTTGGTCAAAATTTTAGGTAAACGGACCCGGACCGACGATGTGATGGCTCCGGGAGGTCCGTAGAAAAATATGGGACTCGAGCATGTGCCCGGAGTCAGAATTCGAGGTCCAGAACCCGAGTAAAAGAATTTTTCAGTTAAATTACTTTATGAAATTATTAAAGAAAAATATAAAATGAAGATTTATTAAAGACTAAAGTATTGAGCTCGTATTTTGGTTTCGAACGCCCGGTACATGTATTAAATATGCGTTAAGCACTTTCTGTGAAATTTGGTTGAAATCGGACGTCGTTTGACGTGTTTCAGACCTAAATATCTAAAGTTAGAGGTTGATGAACTTTGAAATGAAAATTATGAGTTTTGGGTTTTGATTCTTTGATTTTGATGCTCGAACAAGTTCGTATGATGTATTTGAGTTAGCTTGTGTGTCTGGTTTGGAGCCCCGAGGGCTCGGAAGTGATTCGGAGGTGATTTCGGGTGGTTTTGCACTTAAAAACATATCAAAATATTCTGCAATTTTACATAGTGGTTTTGTTCTTCGCGAACGCGACCCTAGGCTTGCGTTCGCATTGCCTTACAGTTCCCATCCTTCGTATTCGCGAACCTATGTTTGCAATCACATAGTCTCAGCCCCCCTTCTTCGCGTCTGCGATTGTGTCCACGCGTTCGCGAAGCTTTAGGTCACCTCTTCATCGCGTTCGCATAGACAATCTTTGGGAACCCTATATTTTTCCTCTTCGCGTTTGCATGCCTTGTCCGTGAATGCGATGGTTGCCAACAACTATTCATCGTGAACGTGACCCTACTGTCGCGAACGCGTAGGGTTATTTTACCCAGTGGTTTTAAGTAATGAAATAGTGTTCATTACGGGATTCCTTCATTATTTCCACTCGGACTCTTCTCATTCACCCTTCATAGGCAAATTTCAAGCTTTCCTTTCTCCATAACTTTTTGGGTAAGTGATCTTAACTTTATTCACTCATAATTTCTTCATCTAAATACTAATTTCCTAGCCCTAAATCATGAATTCAAGGTAGAAATTAAGGGTTTTGGGTAGAACTAGGACTTTGGAAATTTTGGATGATTCAACCTTAATCTGGGTCGAGTCTTGAAACAAATCACATATTTGAACTCGTGGGATTATGGGTGATTGGATTTTGGTTTGAGCCTCGAGTATAGACCATGTGGGCCCAATGTCGGATTTTAGTATTTTTAGAAGAATGATAGGAAATTCATTTTTAGGCTATGGGATTATGTTGTTGAGCCTCAATTGATATTATTGAATTAATTATTGCCTAGATATCATTATTTCGGAGTTGGATTCTAGAGGAAAATTTTCGGACCGAGGTAAGTATTTGATCTAACTTTGGCTTGAAGGAATAGGATTAGAGTATCATAAATTGCTATTTGCTAAATGATCGAGTGCAGTGTATATGCATGGTAATGAGTATCTATACACCGGAGTCTAGCTTGACCGTGGGTCTTGTTTGTACTTGTTTTTGGTATATTTTGGAACTCTTCCAAGTGAAATAATGATTTCTACAAAATGTGAATTGTTTGAGGGTAAATTATGAAATGTTAATACTTTGGAGAGTTGGCTCGAACGATAAAAGTACTACTGAGTAGGAGATGAAAGTGTTGGAAAGAGTTGTGATTAATCCCTTGTTGGGATGGCTTGAGTATATGAATATCTCCCTTGCCGGGATGTAAAAGTTATTGTTATTGTTCCCTTGCCCGAATTTAGTCGTTTACTTGTGCTTTCCCTTGCCGGGACACCTATTTTTATTGTTTATTTCTCTCGCCCGTTTGGTTGTGACTGCTGTTTGGGTGAGAAAGAGTGATAGTGCACGAAGGGTCATTCCGTGCCATTTTTTATTCTATTTGCACGAAGGGTCATTCCGTGCTATGTTTTGACTATTTATGCACGAAAGGACATTCCGTGCTCTGATCTGACTATATTTGCACGAAGGGTCATTCCACGCCATGAAATAAGAGTTATGTGAGGGAAATCACGAAGGGTGATGCCATGCATTTTATTCGATTGCTTTGGGTGAGGATGAGAGTAAAAGCACGAAGGTTGATGCCGTGCAACTATTGAATTTCTTATTCTTTGGTAGTTGTGCCCTGTTTCTTAATTACGCTGATAAATTTTATATTCGGATTGTACTCCTCCATAGCATGTTTCCCTCCCTTTTAATTGTTTAGTTTCAGTACTTCTTTTCCTTTTATTGTATATGTATATAGAACTGTATAGGTTGATTTGGTAGTCTTCTAGCCTCGTCACTACTTCGCCGGAGTTAGGCCATGCACTTACCAACACATAAGGTCGGTTGTGCTGATGCTACACTTTATGCATCTTTTTGCACAGATCCAGGAGTAGCTTTTGGGCAGTAGTAGTAGGATTTCACCCGGGAGTTGTCTTCAGTCCAGGGACTCACGAGGTAGCCTAGATGGCGTCTGCAGGCCAAAGTCCCTTCCTTTATTTCAGTTTGTTTCCATTGTACCGAGACAAACATATGTAGTTTCTTTTCATTCAGACTTGTTTGCAGTACTCTTTAGTAGTGTATGAGCTAGTGGCACCAGATTTTGGGTAGAGAAATGATCTAAACATCCGCATTTTGGTTTTATTTTATTAAAGTTAAAGTCTTCTGCACTAAATTAATTGATTTCAGTATATTATATTGTTGAGGTTGGTTAGAGAATATTTAAAGTTTGGCTGGCCTAGCTCCATTAGTAGACGCTATCACGATGCCCGATGGTGTCCGGGTTGTGATAGGATATGTGAATTTTGAGGGAGAGTATGTGAGTTTGTTACAAAAGATAAAGAAGAATCTTGCCACATGAAAATGACTTATTGGCTCTTTCTTTAATTAATATTTTTTCTTTTCTTTTAAGAGTGTAAAATAAATATTCCAAATATATAAAAATCAAGAATAAATAATTTTTTTGTGATTTTTAATTTACTTAAATAAAACCTACTAAACATAAAATAAAGGTTAAATATGTAGATTAAATTTAAAATTATTTACATTCTAAAAAGTGTTGAAAAATGCCAAGTATGATAAAAATTAAATGTTCACATGTTTGATTCGATTTACTGTGATTATTTTGTGAACATGGTCCAACTTCGATTTTTTTTTTGAAAGGAGCTTAGGAGGCCTCTTTTGTAAAAATGTTGATATAATTGATCAATAGGCAGGCAAAAGCGACTAGCATGTAGAGGGATAAATATCATCGATCAATTGAGTTTGTTGCTATTTATTCGGAAGAATCAAGGTTCAATTAGAGGTCCACCTAACTATTTAAATTGAAAATAGATAATGAGGTATAATAAAGCATAATTTATGTATTATATGTTTATAATTATATATGATCAATGTATAAATTATGTATATGACCCAAAAAAAGTAACAATGAATATGAATAATTCTTTGCATAAAGATCCCACTTAGTAAATTGACCGAACTACACTCTTATGACTTATGAGTTATCTTAAACAATTAGTGTCAAGTTGTCAATTGAAGTTTGAAACAGTTGTTAGTACTTAGGGATTGTTTGGTAAAATGATGAGATTTTTCATGGCATGTATATCCCAATATCCAACGAGATTAGTTATCCGAATGGGCTAACTAATCCCATCATTTTAATGTAAAAGTTATTTTCGGATTAGTTAATACTCAAATCAAATATACAATAAAGTTAATCCCAAACTTTATCCCAAAATTATTGTCTCAATCCTATGTAGCAAACGACCCATTAGTTTATAGATATGGATTAAGTTTTCTCGGGGAGGTAAATTTGTGATCAATACAAAATTTTATTTTAACAGGAGATATGATGGATTTAAAGTACACAATTATTAAATAAAATAAATAGATTTCTTTTCAATTATTTTTTAATTTATTCAAATTGCAACCTATCATAGGAAATTAAAATGGACACCCGGTGCATAAAGCATTGGTATGAGAAAGGGTTGCAGTGTGATTACCAACTATTGCTAGCTTATCCTCTATGTTACACTGGTAAGAACCGGAGACTGAGAGGCTCCTAATTTTTCAACCTTGGACGGCCACATCATCCATTATTTGGGAGAGTTAGTACTTTTCTACATTATTGTCTGGTAATCCCACGCTGTCATCTGATTTTCGTTCATACGGCGCTTTAATTAGTTGCTCAACTGGAAACTTAGGTGTGGTTGGCTTAAATGTTTTGAAAAATATTTAAAATATACGCATAATTCTGTCTATCTCACTGCTAGTCCTTTTAACCATTTACTAAATGGGCCTGAATCCCAAATAAATCTCTTGTTGGTCTGTCTAATTCCTTGGCCTTTTCGCAATTCAGCCCTAAGCCCATCAACTTGGCTAGCCTCCGTCCAATTAACTGGCACATAAGCGTTATTGGAGTTAACCATGTTCACAACAATACTCCCCGCCTCAATAAGAACCTTGTCCTCGAGGTTCAAGATAGAAAATTCTAAGGAACAAACAAGAGCATTTGTGTTGGCTTGCACCATTGAAAAGGATTCTCATATGTGATCTTTCGTGATCATGAGAGCACCAATGTAACAAAGGCAAACTCCTTACTATACCAATATGAACTAGAACTTAATTACAAATTCGGGTAACAAAGCAACAATTCAAACAACTGAAATATAATAAGAAACACAATGTAAAAGTAGCTAAGGATAAAGATAAGAAGGGGATTAGAACTTAGACTCAGAGAGAGGGGATGAGAACAACTAGACACTTTTCTTCGTAATACGCATAATCCTGACTATCTCACTGCTAGTTCTTTTAACCATTTGCTAAATGGGCATGAATCCCAAATAAATCTCTTTTTGGTCTAATTCCTTGGCCTTTTTGCAATTTAGCCCTAAGCCCAACAACTTAGCTAGCCTCCGTCCAAATAAATAGCCCATAAGCGTTGTTGGAGTTACCCATATTCACAACAAACACAAATGATTTTTTTTACTTTTCCCTCTTTTCTTTGAATTGCATTCGGCATTAGCTGAATCAGAAGTAACTTGAAGTCTTGAAACGCTGCTCTTTATATACTTATTTCTTTCTTTCCACTTAGTAATACTTTTTGCCAGGAAGATAATACGGGATAGTCCGGTGCACAAAGCATATGACATTCACCCAAAAGGTCTGGGTGTAATGTAGACAGCCTATTCTAAAGCAAGTATTAGTGGCTGTTTCTATATCTAGAACCTGTATCTACAACTTTACCGTTGCTCCAAGGATCCCTTCACTCAGTAAGATAATACAACTGCTTAATCTTAGCTGGAGTTTATACTTTTTGCAAATGCTGACTTGGTATTTGTAGAAACTATGTACTCCAGTACTTTAGTTAAATTAGTTTACTATGTTACACATAAGTTTTTGCTCTTTCTAGCTACCTCTGGATATTGGGCTATTTTAGATTTGTACTTTTCTTCTCCCTATCTCTATCAGAGATTTTTATGCAAGTAAAAACTAAAGAGCTTCTAGTACTACTTTTCATTTTTATTTTATATAATGTTGGCTTGAGGTAAATTTAAATGGAGAAATTTGGTCCGTGATTTCATATAGTCGATTCCAAACTTATTTGAGATTGAGGCATTTTGCTGTTGTTGTTGTAGTTTTGGCTGATGTCTGATGTTTGTGTGTTGGATTTAAACCTTCCTTCTTTCATACTAGATAGATACTGTATATGATTGTCACCTCTGTGGCAGCCGACAGGGAAAGTTAGAGTATATGGTCCGATTTTTATGATCATTATGGCGCTTCATGAGACCGCCTCCAAAGCTTCGAGGCCGGCTCGAGGTTCGACCCCTACGGTTCTTAATGATCAACCTCGAGGTAGTGCAAAGCAAATGCTTTGATGGATAAACGGAAAGTTCTCAAGGCACGTGACTAAAGCTGACCAAGTCTATTAGGCTAGTTCAAGCCCGTATTGTGACATTACATGACTGTACCAGCCTCATATCTTTGTAATAAATACATTTTGTACTATGTTGGGATTCCCTCTCATATATAAAGGGGACCCTTGTCCATTTTGTAAGACTCACAATATACAAAATTGAATACAAGAATATTCTTTCCTCTCTAACTTATACACATTCTCCCTTGATTTTATTATTTACATTTATTGTGCTCTATTAATTGTTCTTCATTTATTGTTCATGATCATAAAGAGCCTTCATCAAAGCTCTCAAAGCTATTAGTCCTTTACCGGCTGTCCATAACTTAGTATTGACCTCGACCTCGGCCCCATACAATCAGGCTCAAGGCCCCGATTTTGAGCCACTTGGTTTGCTTAAACACACTATTTTCAAGTTCTTATCATATCTCATAGTCTCATACTTTGTATTTATTGCCTAACAACTAGCATAAAAATAGATCATGTATTTTTAGAATCACAATATCAAATCTAATTGTAATTACTACTATTTTCAAAGTAAACATTATGGTTTTGCACTTAGAAAAGCATAATTTACAATTTTCAGTCTTTGTGAGGGAAGGATTACATTTGTGATGCATATATTTCTGGAGAGAATGTATAATCTGTCCTTAGATAGATCCTGCAATCCATATTATTTATCCATGATTGTATGGACAACGTAGGCATCTCTTTTACATGCTTGGACAAAGAAAAGCTACATCTATCCGTGATCTGTTTAAGTGAGTAAGGACTTATGAATGTTAGATGACAGTCAACCTGTATATTATTATGCATCTATTTGTCTAAAGGTGTCTGGAGTAAATGTTGAAAATTTTTGTGCTGGATTTTTATCTTATATGGATTCCAACTCATCAAGAATCTTGACCGGACCATTCTAAAAATTATTGGTGCGTTACTGGGCCTAGTTCATCCTTCTATGTCTCCCAGTCACCAGATGGACAAGAAACCTTGTTTCTAATAGTCAGCAAGTAAAAAAACAAAATGATGCTAAATTACATTTCTTTAAACACTTCATTATCTTATAATATAAACTAAGATGGGGTAAGTTTTTTCGAAAAAAAACATAAAGCAGGTAAGATGTGGTATAAATTTTCTAATTAGAAAGTTCAGTTCCCTGCTAGATTAGTGTTTAGTAGAATTTTGTCTTTGTGTCATTCATTCACGCGGAAGACTAAACCATCTCTTTTGACTCTTTAATTTCAATTGAATGCCATGAAAGTGAAAGGTCTTTATATTGGATGCCATATATTTCTGAAATCTCTTCGTGAATGCATCAAATCATGCATAAGACATCCTGATAAGGCATTTAGAATTTCCTTTGCAAATCCCCAAGTGTGAAGTTCCTCGCAGCCCCTGAAAGATTAACAAGGTTGACAGCATTGTAGCTGCTTTCAAATTTTTTGTTTTTTTTTTGTTTTTTGTTTTTTGTTTTTAAATAATTAAATAACAGCAAACATTCATATCTCATATCTGTTTGGACAAACTTTTATTGCAAAAACTTGTATTCCAACCATCTAAATCTGTTTTCTGCAGAAAAATTGCTGCTTCATTTTGTTTATGCCATCAATTATTTTGGTGTAGGTTTCTATTAAAGACTTAAGAAGATAATACGAGTTGCCAGGGTTGATGCAGGCTTGCTCTGGTCTCTGAAGAATAAGATGATCCAATACTCTCTCTGTCTATCGCTTTCATGTGAATCCTGTGATAGGTTTTCTAAATCCAACCAAATCGTTTTTAGGATAGAGATATATCAGTCATCATAACTTAATTATGTATGAAAACCTTTTTAACTGCATGATGTGAAATAACGTACCAGCTGGAGGAGCCCATTCAAGTCCTATATGACCAGCTATTTTATTATCGATAAATGCCACATCAATCATTCACAGACAAGGCCCAGTGGGTATGCTGTTCCAGTTATACGAAACTAGGTCCTATTCTCCTGCTCAGATATTGGGTCCAATTAATCCTTGTAGCTAGCTTACTACTGCATGCTGTTCACATTGCAATACCGACACACTTATTTTGACCATGGTGGGTTTATGTTATCAGCCCTACTTGGACCCCATAGTTAGATCACATTTATGTTTCGAATGTATTTGTATAAGAAACTATATCCAATCAAAACTCACTAATTCTAAATACGGTTGGGATGGAAATAATATGGTGTATGCAAAAACTAATAATACAAAGCTTGGTGGACGATAAATCAGACGACAAAAGAAAAATATCCTAAACTAAACATAATAGTTTATAATAATTTGATCAATTGACCTACATATGATAAAATTAATCTAAAAGAAGAAAAACTATCGAGAGAAAAATCTCCCCACAAACAAAATTCTTTAATGACTACATTGTGGATATTTTTTTGTGCTCTTGTGAGAAGTAGAGATCCTTAATTTATAAATGTACAAAACTTGTCTTCCAAGACAAGGATAAGACATATTACGGAGAGGAGTCTTTTTTCATTCCTTCAAGAAAGAGAGTCCTAATAGATTAGAAATTCAGGGCAAAATCCTAACAATCTCCCCTTGGCCTGAATTTTCTTGACAAAGTTGATTCTTCTTCACATAATCTTCATCACTGCTGCTTGCCATGATCAAAAATCGGTATAGGTTGAAAATCTTGGTATTGGTTAAAAGAAGCCCAAGTATGGGTTAAAAAGAGCCCACATGTTAAGTATAAACATGTCGTAAAAGAATCTCATGCATTAAAAAGAAGTGTGAGTTAAAACTGGCATTGGAACTCATGTGTTACAAGTAGGCATGACTCAAAACTGGCATTGGTTAAAAGTGTCAAAAATATGGGTTAAAAATAGAGATGCAGCAGCAGGCGTTTTGAATACAATTATGATTGTAAATTTATCTCCACATGTTGCATCATATTCAAACCTTTTTTTGAATAAATCTTCATTATCATCTTGATCTAAACACGCAAATTTGTCTTCAATCTCATTCAACCGTTGACTCTGAATCATTGGCTCTGATACCACTTGTTGGGATCGTAATAACATGGTGCATGCGAAAACTAATAATACAAAGCTTGGTGGACGATAAATCAGATAAAAAAAAGAAAAATATACAAAACTAAGCATAAAAGTTTATAATGGTTTGGTCAATTGACCTACATATGATAAAACTAATCTAAAAGAAGAAAAACTATCGAGAGAAATTTTTTTCCCTAAACAAAATTCTTTAATTACTACAATGTGGATATTTTTTGTGCTCCTGTGAGAAGTAGAGATCCTTAATTTATAAATGTGCAAAACTTGTCTTCCAAGAAAAGGATAAGATGTATTAAGGAGATTTAATCCTTTTATGAGTCTTTTTCCATTCTTTCAAGAAAGAGAGTCCTAATAGATTAGAAATTCAGGACAAAATCCTAACAAATACTACATCCATATTTTGCAGTTATACATAAGTAAAATATTGAATATCGAATTACTCATTCTATTTCTAACCATCGGGGTCTGGAGGTGACTAGTGGAAGGCGTTCACATCACATTCCCTTAACGGCTTTGAGTTTTGGAACTTGGTAGGTGTGATAACTTACTCAAGGGTCCAAACCCGACATAGATTATTTTTAGCATTTTTGGCCCGAGTTGTTCACCACCACTTTGATAAGAGTCTGCAGATCTCTCTGTTTCTATAACGTGAATATATACATACACATATGAGGCTTATGAGCCCTGACTAAACTATAACACTTGGACACCAAGTAATGAACTATCATAAATACAACAACTACATATAGTTTCGGGTATAGTAGGATTCTACTCTTTACACGGTCAACTTGTCCCTTAAACTCTGGAAGACTTAGATAGCCCTTTGGTGATAACATCTGCAATTTGATCATTGAGCTAACGTAGCAAATCGAGAGTGCTTTGTTCTTCACTTTATCTCTAACAAAATGAAGATCGATCTCTATGTGCTTGGTTCGAGAATGAAAAACTAGATTAAAATATGTTGCACTAAGATTATAACACCATAACATAAGAGTAGACGAAGAGAGAAAACCAATTTTTCGAAGTAGAAACTCCAATCATGTGAGTTTGGAGGCAGTATTGGCAAGTGCGTGATACTCTATACTACACGTTGCTTCTTTGATGCCCAAAAGATTAGATGAGTTCCAAGAAAAATAGCACAACCAATGGTGGACTTACGATCGTCAATAGAACCACCCCAATCTGCATTACAATAGCCATGTAAGAGAGTAGATGGTTGATGAGCAAAATGCAGGTCATGCGATGAAGTATCCTTAAGGTAACGCAAAATTCATTTAGGAGCAACCCAATGAGAATTCAGTGGGTTGTGCATGAACTGGGACACTTTATTCACGGCAAACGCGATATCCGTGCACGTGAAAATTAGATATTACAGTGCACCAACTGTACTTCTGTATAAGGTATCATCATGAAATAGATTTTTCTCAGTAGTAGAAAACTGACATGGTGCAGTAGCTGGCATGGAAATAACAGTACAAGAATCCATTTGGGTTCCGGTAACAGATCATTGACATATTTCTACTAAGATAGATAAAAACCGAAAGAATCCCAAACCACCTCGATTCCCTAAAAATAAGATAGTCGCCCAAGATCACATATAGCAAATTGTGATTGCAAGTGGCCTATAAGAGAGTTGATGAGAGTGGGACTAGTTCGTAGCACAAGGAAGTCATTAACTAGCACAAGAAAATCATCAACATAGACTAAGAAAAACAACATCTCTTTCCCAGAAGAGAAGTAAAAAAGGTAACAATGAGTCTTAGATCCGAAGAAGCCATATGAAAGTAAAGTATCTGTCAAACATTTGTTTCACATACGAGGGGCTTGTTTAAGCCCATATAGAGATTGCTTGAGCATGCATACATGGTTAGGATTATTTGGATCCACAAACCTAAGGGGTTGAGACATATACACTACCTCGTCTAAGTGACCATGCAGAAATGCATTGGAGATGTCAATTTGAGTATGTGCCCCCAAGGATAAGAGAAGGTGGATGGTGGCAGGATTTACTACTGGGTTTAGGTGTCAGCATAATAAGTACTGGGATGTTGATGATATGCCTTCACAACAAGTGTGGCCTTATAACGATCCGCAGAATCATCAGGCTTTGTTTTGGTCTTGAAAATCCACTTACACCCAATGACATTTTGAGATTCTGATGGAGGAACAAGTTTCCAAGTGAGCAAAGTGCATTATACTCGTCATGCATTGCACGACACCAGTGAAAACATTTTGCAGCTTCAGAGTAGCACATTGGAACTGTAACCTTATTGGTCTTGGCAGCAAATGATGTAGGTTGCTTGTGTTTTAAAGAGACTGTTTAAGACCTAGTGACCATGGTATGAGTTTTAGACTGACTTGGCTAGAAGAAGACACATCGCGAAGATCTTTAGACAAAGGTCTAGGTTTTTGTAAGGCAGATATCGAAGATGATTCTTTTATTCCATTAGGTGAAGCAGCAAATATTGATGTGTGTTACAATAAAGCCTGCTCCATTGAGGAAGAAAAAGGTCCACATGAGGCATCACATGAAGCTTCTAAAGGGTGCTGGTCGTGGATCGAGGATGGCACCTGAACAATGATAGGATTGGTTGTATGTGTTTATGTAGTGGGCACCGTATCATCATCCTTATCCACAAATGGGAACACATTTTCATCAAAAACAACATGACACGAGACATCAAACTTTCTAGAAGATGGATCAAAACACTTGTAACCTTTATGAATCTTACTATAGCCTAAGAAAATTCATGATTTAGAACGAGGTGAAATTTTACTTTTGGTATACGGATAAAGGCAAGGAAATCATAAGCATCCAAAAATGCACAACAAGAATAGTCAGGATTCATATTAAACAAAACTTTAAAGGGAGATTTTTGATTCAAATGGGGAGTTGGAAGTCTATTGATAGTGTAAACATCAATTTCAAAAGCATCAGCCCAAAATTTTTCTGGAACATTAGCCTGTGTTAACAATGCACGTCCCGTCTCGATAATATTGACGATATTTATTGTGACGACCTGGCCCGTCGTCACGGGAATTTCCACCCCGTTATGTTGTAATTACATACCTCCTATTTTTATATCAGTGCTAGAGTCTATAGGGGGAGTTAGGAGTGCATTGGATTGAAAATGAGGCATATAGCCTTTTGAATGAAACTTGAATAAGGAAAGTCAACCTGGAGTTGACTATTGAGTTAGAGCGCTCGGAACCGGATTCTGATGATTCGACTAGTTCCGGGGGATCATTTATGACTTAGGAGAACAATCGGAATTGAATTCGGAGGTCCGGTGTAGTTTTAAGCTTGAATTGGCTAAGGTTGGATTTTGGCGAAATCCGAACGGTAGGTGAGATTTTGATCCGGGGGTCGGAATGGAATTCCGACAATTTCTGTAGCTTTGTTATGTGATTTTGGATATGTCTGCAAATTTTCAGGTCATTCGGACATCGTTTGATCGGGTTTGGGATTGAATGTTAGTTTTGAAAGTTTTGAAGAAACTTAGGCTTGAATCCGTGGATAATTGGTGATTTTGATGTTTAGTATGGTGTTTTTATGGTTGGGACAAGTTCGTATCATGTTTTGGAGTACGTTGGTGGTTTTCGTTGGGGTCCCGGGGGTCTCGGGATGAATCCGGGGGTCCAAACGGACCATTTTTGGAAGAAAAGAGAAAAGCTGGCTGCTGTCATAAACGCAGCAGACATTTGCTCTCCGCGATCGCGGGGAGGGGGATGCGATCACGTAGAGGTGGAGGCTAGAGCATCGCGATCGCAGGGGAAGCAGTCGCGATCGCGTAGAGTTAAAAGGGGGCACATCGCGATCGCAGGTTAATCTACGCGATCGCGTAGAAGAGAAATGGGTCCAGGCAAAAATGTGCTACGCGATCGCAGGGATGAAGGACGCGATCGCGTGAAGCAGGGGGATTGTTCATCGCGATCGCGTGAAGAATGTCGCGATCGCGTCAGGCCGAGATTTGGAGCATCGCGATCGCGTGAAGAAGATCGCGATCGCGTAGAAGAAATAATTCTGGCAGTGAAATTAAAACCAGAACAGAACCAGTCGCGGGTTCATATACCCAAGACGCCATTTTTGAGTTCTAGGGAGAGAAACTCACGGGAATTGCTGGTAATTCATCGGGGATTCGTTGGAGGTAAGTTTTGTGGCTTAATTACATCATTTTAACATGAAATCCTTGGTTAAATCTCTGTAAATGGAAGATTTAAGGTGGGTTTGAGCCCTAAGCCTAAATTGAAGAAAAACACTGATTTGAGTGGGCAAATGAAGTCCGATTTGGGTAAATTTTATATGCCTAGACTCGTATCGAGATGAGGATTCCGAATATGTGATTTTTGTAATTTTTCGACAAGTGTACCAAAAGTCGGGTTTTGACAACTTGTGGGTTTTGATATAAATTGGGTTATTTCGAATGAATTTCGTGAAATTAGCGTATATTGATGCATTCTCTATGATTTTGAGCAGATTTGGCATCCGAGGAGATTGATTTGCGAGGCAAGCGCAAGGCGGATTGAAGCTTCTACCTGTTCGAGGTGAGTGGTAGTAGTAAACAATGTACTGAGGGTTTGAAACCCCGTACTAGCACTTCACAGTGCTATATTGAGATGAGACACACGTTCTATAACGGGCGTGGTGACATTGTGATTAGGGGTTCGGACTTAGTCCTTCCCGGCTAATAGAATACTGTGTTGTATGACTATTACTGAGACTATAACCGTACAATTGGGCTAATAGCCATGTTTGGGGCCTTATGCCGATCTGTAGAGCATTAGGGAACCTATAGAGCTAGGTAACCCTTATATCGTGTTTGGAAATATACACTCAGCCATGGCTCTAGCCGTATAGCATAATATGAGCCTGTACTAGATGTGTACATTGAGAGAGATTATCTAGGGTGGAATTCCCTATTCTAGCCGAGTGGGCCTGAAAGGCCAAGTTTATACCGATTGAGATGAGACATGGTCAAGGACCCACTACGAGATGTTATATTGGGCCTGAAAGGCCAAGTCTATATTAACTGAGACAGGGTCAAGGAGCCATTGTGATATATTATATTGGGCCTGAGAGGCCAAGTGCATACTGACTGGGATAGGGTTGAGGAACCATTATGAGGTATTATGTATATAGATACCTATTTTGGATCGGACTGCACGCCGCAGTAATATACATGTGATATACATCGACGTAAAATGGAGCGGGCTGCGCGCCGCAGCGGTATATGTATTGGAGCGGGCTGCACGCCGCAGCATTATAATTATTCATACCCTACTATTTACTTAAATACTTATACATTATAGACATAAGTATGTGTCTTCATATGTTGAGATGGCCGTACATCGTAGGGGTACGAGTGAGGGTTAGTTCAGTGTGGAATCTTGTAGAGATAAACGTAGATTGGAGGTTAGAGTACTACTATAGTGATGACGTACCTGTGAGGGTTGCCTTAGAACTGATAAGTGATAGCACAGGAGTTCTTACCTTCAGTTATTATTTATTATTGTTACTCACTGAGTTGAAATATACTCACCTCACTCCCTTGCACTTTCTGTGCAGATCCACAGGTGCCCGAGAGCAGTTGAGACATTTTAGCTGCTGATTCTTGTCTACTTTGGCGGAGATTACGAGGTAGCTGCCAGCTTCCGCAGAGCTTGTTTTCTCCTTCTTTATCATCTTGTTGATTTCCTATTTGCCTAGACTTGGTTGTATTAGGATGCTATTCTGTAGAGGCTCAGTCTCGTGACACCACGATATGTTGGGACCGTATTTTGTATGTTTTACGTTTCGATTATCACTTGATATGATTAACTACTGTTTAAGTTTAATTTGATTAATAACTGGTTGGTTTAAGGGATAATATGGTCGGGCTTGCCTAGCATTGTGTTGAGCGCCATCACGACCAGGGTTTGGGTCGTGACAAGTTGGTATCAGAGCCTAGGTTAACATGTCTCGCGAGTCATGAGCCGGTTGGTAGAGTCTCGTGGATCGGTGCGGGGACGCCCTGTACTTATCCTCGGGAGGCCGCAAACCTTTTTAGGAAAAGTTTCAATTCTTGGAATTCTTGTCGTGCGATTACTTTTGACTTGAACCGAACTTTGACATTCTATTCTCTCGCGGATGGCGAGAACTCGATCATCCGGACGTGGAGGACGACCACCACTACCACCGGTAGAGGCCGTGGATGCGGTCGTGGTCGTGGCGGAGTTAGGGGAGCTGAGGCAGTGCCAGCCGACCCACAGCCCCCAGTTGTCGAGGTGCCAGCAGCACCGGATCAGGCGCACCCACTGTGCCCATTGTTATTCCGGGTCTACGAGAGACCACGGCTCGGATACTAGCGATCCGCACCGGCTCTAGCACGAGCGGTTTCGATTACTACGCACGGCAGTACCGTCGGGGATCGAGGTGGTCATCGGACCCCCGCAGTACGCACTCCGAGCGGCGATGCGGGCATACGGACACCGAAGGTTCCTCCGGTTCAACTCTGTGGTTCCGGTTCAGCCAACGGATCAGGTTCAGGGGGACAGGGGTCCCGGCTATGACGAACGATGAGCGGCGTCGTCTCGAGAGGTTCACCGTAGTTATCTCCTCCGGTGTTCACGGGTGCTCCGGCGAGGACGCCCAAGGTTTTATGGATAATTGTCGTCGGATGCTTCGTACGACGGGGATATTGGAGTCCGGTGGGGTATCTTTCACTACACTTTCGGTTTCGGGGCCAGACTTTGCTTGGTGGGAGGCTTATGAGCGCTGCAGGCCAGCCGGAGCAGCACCACTATCATGGCCGGAGTTCTCCACTATGTTTTTGGAGAAATGGGTGCCTCGATCTCGGAGAGAGGAGATGCGTAGGCAGTTTGAGGGTCTCCGTCAGGGGGACATGTCAGTGTCAGAGTATGAGATCAGGTTTACAGAGTTGTCCGGATATGCACCGTGGTTGGTTCATTCCGACAGAGAGAGGATTGGGCGCTTCGTGGACGGCCTCATTTATCCCATTCGTATTCCGATGACTCGGGAGAGGGTTTTGAGTCGTACATTTGAGGATGCTGTGGATATTGCTCGCGACATAGAGACAGATCGTCGCCGGGAGCGGGATGAGAGGGAGGCCAAGAGGCCTCGAGGAGCAGCTAGTTCCAGTGGCACTCGGACCAGAGGCCAGAGTCAGCAGAGTCGAGGTCGCTCTTTCAGATCTTCGCAGTCGGGACGCTCAGATCGTCGCAGATGGTCTCCTAGACAGGATTATCAGGGTTCGCACCAGAGCCAGCCAGCTCTCAGTGCCATGCCAGCTCAGAGTTCTTCACAGGCCCCATCCGCTCGGGGTTCATCTCGGCCTAGTTCATCAGCTGGCCACTCCAGCGCCAGAGGTCCTTATCAGTCTCAGTACCCAGCACCCGGGAGTTGCTACGAGTGCGGAGAGTTTGGGCACCACCGTAGGAAGTGTCCCCGTCTTGTTTCCAGATCCTATCAGCAGAGGGGGCAGCCCTCGTCATCTGGTCCTTCTACTTCAGCACCCGCCCCGCCAGCTAGGGGTGGGGGTCAGACAGCTAGGGGTCGCTCTCGAGGAGGAGGCCGATCAGGCGGACAGGCTAGATGCTATGCTTTTCAGGGCCGATCTGAGGTCGTTGCTTCTGATGCTGTCATTACAGGTATTATTTCGGTCTGCCACAGAGATGCCTCAGTATTGTTTGATCCCGGTTCTACTTATTCTTATGTGTCTACATATTTTGCTCCTCATTTGGGCACGACCCGAGGGAGTCTTGAGCTGCCAGTGCATGTATCTACCCCGGTAGGGGATACTATTGTTGTGGACCACGTATACTGGTCCTGTTTGGTCACTATTGGAGGTCCGGAGACCCGAGTAGACCTGTTGCTTCTCAGCATGATTGATTTTGATGTTATATTGGGCATGGACCGGCTATCTCCATGTCATGCTATTCTGGACTGTCATGCTAAGACAGTCACCTTGGCTATGCCGGGCATTCAGAGGATCGAGTCGCGAGGCACGACTGAGTATGTACCTAGCAGGGTAATATCTTTCCTGAAGGCCCAATGAATGGTTGGGAAGGATGTCTCTCTTATTTAGCATTTGTGAGGGAGGTCGAGGCCCAGACTCCCAGTATTGATTCTGTTCCCATTGTGCGAGACTTTCCTGAGGTGTTTCCCTCAAACCTATCGGGCATGCCGCCGGACAGGGATATTGATTTTGGTATCGATTTGATGCCGGGCACTCAGCCTATTTCTATTCCTCCGTATCGTATGGCACCGGCTGAGTTGAAGGAATTGAAGGAGCAGCTCCAGGAACTCCTAGATAAGGGGTTCATTCGGCCGAGTGTGTCGCCGTGGGGTGCACCGGTCCTGTTTGTTAAGAAGAAGGACGGATCTATGAGGATGTGTATTGACTATAGGCGCTAAACAAAGTAACAGTGAAGAATAAGTATCCTCTTCCTCGTATCGATGATTTATTTGATCAGCTCCAGGGAGCTAGGGTGTTCTCGAAGATTGATCTTCGTTCAGGCTACCACCAGCTGAAGATTAGAGAGTCTGACATTATGAAGACTGCATTCCGGACCAGATATGGTCACTATGAGTTCCTTGTGATGTCTTTTGGGCTGACCAACGCCCCAGCAGCATTTATGCATCTGATGAACAGCGTATTCGGGCCGTATCTTGATTCATTTGTGATCGTGTTCATTGATGACATACTAGTCTACTCTCGTAGCCAGGAGGAGCATGCTCAGCACTTGAGTATTGTATTACAGAGATTAAGAGAAGACAAGTTGTATAATAAGTTCTCCAAATGTGAGGTCCGGCTTGAGTCCGTGGCATTCTTAGGACACGTGGTGTCCCGTGATGGTATTCAGGTAGATCCGAGAAGGTAGAGGCAGTGCAGAGTTGGCCCAGACCGACCTCAATTACTGAGATCTGTAGCTTTCTAGGATTGGCGAGGTATTATCGCCGATTCTTTCAGGGATTCTCTTCTATTGCTTCACCCTTGACTAAATTGACTCAAAAGGGTGTTCCTTTCATATGGTCCGAGGAGTGCGAGGAGAGCTTTCAGAAGCTCAAGACAGCACTGACCACATCACTAGTCTTGATTCTACCGACAGCCTCAGATTCTTATACTGTATATTGTGATGCCTCAGGAGTTGGCATTGGTTGTGTGTTGATGCAGGAGGGTAGGGTCCACTACTAGAAATTAGGTCTATGGGAACCCTTCCAAAACCGTAGCAATAGATGCTCAGACCGTCCCTATAGGGCTATCGGAACAGATTCAGAGCCGTTCTGGGATTCAGTGTTACAATAGGTCTATTGGAACGGTTATTGGTAACGGTTTAAAAACCGTCTCCATAGGGGGGGTATTGTAACGGTTATGGTTTTGTGCCATTTCGCTATATGGGAACGGTTGTATTTTCTATTAGGATTCATCCCAATTGGGGAGAGGCCATTTGCTTATGATGTTCAGGCTCTAGCCAATCGGCTAGTGAGATTAGATATTTCGGAGCCGAGTCGGGTGTTGGCTTGTGTTGTTTCTCGATCTTCCTTATATGATCGCATCAGGGAGCGACAGTATGATGACCCACATTTGCTTGTCCTTAAGGACAGAGTGCAGCATAACGATGTTAGAGATGTGACTATCGACAGTGATGGTGTTTTGAGGATGCAGGGCCGTATATGTGTGCCCAATGTTGACGGTTTGCGGGAGTTGATACTTGAGGAGGCACACAGTTCGCGGTACTCTATTCACCCATGTGCCGCAAAGATGTACCAAGACTTGAGACAACACTACTGGTGGAGGAGAATGAAGATGAATATTGTTAGGCATGTAGCTAAGTGCCTCAATTGCCAGCAGGTCAAATATGAGCATCAAAGACCGGGCGGTGTTCTTCAGCGTATGGTTATTCTCGAGTGGAAATGGGAGAGGATCACCATGGATTTTGTTACTGGGCTCCCTCGGACAGCGATGAAGTTTGATTCCTGTATGGGTGATTATTGATCGGCTGACTAAGTCCGCACATTTCATCCCAGTTAGTACTACTTACTCATCGGAGCGGTTGGCATCGATCTTTATTCGGGAGGTTGTCAGGTTGCATGGGGTCCCAGTGTCTATCATATCTGACAGAGGCACTCAATTTACTTCTCAATTTTGGAGAGCATTTCAGCGAGAGATGGGTACGCGGGTCGAGTTGAGTACAGCATTTCACCCCCAGACAGACGGGCAGTCTGAGCGTACTATTCAGATCCTGGAGGATATGTTGCGAGCATGTGTGATTGACTTTGGTGGTTCGTGGGATGAATTCTTACCACTTGCTGAGTTTGCCTACAACAACAGTTATCAGTCGAGTATTCAGATGGCCCCGTATGAGGCATTGTAATGCAGACGATGTAGATCTCCCATCGGATGGTTTGAGCCTGGTGAGGATAGATTGATAGGGACTGAGTTAGTCCAGGATGCTCTGGACGGAGCAAAGTTGATCCAGGAGAGGCTTCGCACAGCACAGTCTCGCCAGAAGAGTTATGCGGACCGTAGAGTTCGAGAGTTGTCTTTCATGGTTGGTGATAGGGTGTTGCTGAAGGTTTCACCCATGAAGGGTGTCATGAGGTTCGGGAAGAAAGGGAAGTTGAGTCCCAGGTATATTGGCCCTTTTGAGATACTCGGGAAAGTTGGAGAGGTGGCATATGAGTTAGCCTTGCCACCCAACTTATCCAGCGTTCATCCAATATTCCATGTGTCTATGCTCCGGAAGTACATTGGAGACCCGTCCCATGTATTAGACTTCAGTACCATTCAGCTTGATGGTGATCTATCCTATGACGTGGAGACTATTGCTATTTTGGGTCGCCAAGTAAGAAAGTTGAGGTCGAAGGAGATTGCATCAGTTAAGGTTCAGTGGAGAGGTCGACCCGTAGAGGAGGCTACTTGGGAGGTTGAGCAAGAGATGCGGAGCAGATACCCTCAGCTATTCGAGACTTCAGGTATGTTTCTTGACCGCTCGAGGACGAGCGTTTGTTTAAGTTGGGGAGAATGTGACGACCCGGCCCGTCGTCACGGGAATTACCACCCCGTTATGTTGTAAATACATGTTTTATAATTTTTATATCAGTGCTAGAGTCTATCGGGGGAGTTAGGAGTGCATTGGATTGAAAATGAGGCATATAGCCTTTTTGAATGAAACTTGAATAAGGAAAGTCAACCTGGAGTTGACTATTGAGTTAGAGCGCTCGGAACCGGATTCTGATGATTCGACTAGTTCGGGGATCATTTATGACTTAGGAGAACAATCGGAATTGAATTCGGAGGTCCGGTGTAGTTTTAAGCTTGAATTGGCTAAGGTTGGATTTTGGCGAAATCCGAACGGTAGGTGAGATTTTGATCCGGCGGTCGGAATGGAATTCCGACAATTTCTGTAGCTTTGTTATGTGATTTTGGATATGTCTGCAAATTTTCAGGTCATTCGGACATCGTTTGATCGGGTTTGGGATTGAATGTTAGTTTTGAAAGTTTTGAAGAAACTTAGGCTTGAATCCGTGGATAATTGGTGATTTTGATGTTTAGTATGGTGTTTTTATGGTTGGGACAAGTTCGTATCATGTTTTGGAGTACGTTGGTGGTTTTCGTTGGGGTCCCGGGGGTCTCGGGATGAATCCGGGGGTCCAAACGGACCATTTTTGGAAGAAAAGAGAAAAACTGGCTGCTGTCATAAACGCAGCAGACATTTGCTCTCCGCGATCGCGGGGAGGGGGATGCGATCGCGTAGAGGTGGAGGCTAGAGCATCGCGATCGCAGGGGAAGCAGTCGCGATCGCGTAGAGTTAAAAGGGGGCACATCGCGATCGCAGGTTAATCTACGCGATCGCGTAGAAGAGAAATGGGTCCAGGCAAAAATGTGCTACGCGATCGCAGGGATGAAGGACGCGATCGCGTGAAGCAGGGGGATTGTTCATCGCGATCGCGTGAAGAATGTCGCGATCGCGTGAGGCCGAGATTTTGAGCATCGCGATCGCGTGAAGAAGATCGCGATCGCGTAGAAGAAATAATTCTGGCAGTGAAATTAAAACCAGAACAGAACCAGTCGCGGGTTCATATACCCAAGACGCCATTTTTGAGTTCTAGGGAGAGAAACTCACGAGAATTGCTGGTAATTCATCGGGGATTCGTTGGAGGTAAGTTTTGTGGCTTAATTACATCATTTTAACATGAAATCCTTGGTTAAATCCCTGTAAATGGAAGATTTAAGGTGGGTTTGAGCCCCAAGCCTAAATTGAAGAAAAACACTGATTTGAGTGGGCAAATGAAGTCCGATTTGGGTAAATTTTATATGCCTAGACTCGTATCGAGATGAGGATTCCGAATATGTGATTTTTGTAATTTTTCGACAAGTGTACCAAAAGTCGGGTTTTGACAACTTGTGGGTTTTGATATAAATTGGGTTATTTCGAATGAATTTCGTGAAATTAGCGTATATTGATGCATTCTCTATGATTTTGAGCTATTTGGCATCCGAGGAGATTGATTTGCGAGGCAAGCGCAAGGCGGATTGAAGCTTCTACCGGTTCGAGGTGAGTGGTAGTAGTAAACAATGTATTGAGGGTTTGAAACCCCGTACTAGCACTTCACAGTGCTATATTGAGATGAGACACACGTTCTATAACGGGCGTGGTGACATTGTGATTAGGGGTTCGGACTTAGTCCTTCCCGGCTAATAGAATACTGTGTTGTATGACTGTTACTGAGACTATAACTGTACAATTGGGCTAATAGCCATGTTTGGGGCCTTGTGCCGATCTGTAAAGTATTAGGGAACCTATAGAGCTAGGTGACCCTTATATCGTGATTGGAAACATACACTCAGCCGTAGCTCTAGCCGTATAGCATAATATGAGCCCGTACTAGATGTGTACATTGAGAGAGATTATCTAGGGTGGAATTCCCTGTTCTAGCTGAGTGGGCCTGAAAGGCCAAGTTTATATTGACTGAGACAGGGTCTAGGACCCACTGTGATATATTATATTGGGCCCGAGAGGCCAAGCATATATTGATTGGGATAGGGTCGAGGACCCATTATGAGGTATTATATATATATACCTACATTGGATCGGGCTGCACGCCGCAGTAATATACATGTGATATACATGTAACATACATGTGGGACGGACTGCACGCCGCAGTATTATTGCGCTTGGGCTGTAGGAGCCCCTTCGGAGTCTGAGTCTGCACACATTCTCAGTGAGCACTGGTGTATATGATGGGATCGGGCTGCACGCCGCAGCAGTATAGATATATATATATATATATATATATATATATATATATATATATATATGGATCGGATCGCACGCCGCGTAATATTTGTGTGGATCGTCCTGCACCGCAGTATTATATTGCTTGGGCCTAGGGAGCCCTCCGAAGTCCGTATACACCCCGGTGAGCGCGTCGACGTAAAATGGAGCGGGTTGCGCGCGCAGCGTATATGTATTGGAGCGGGCTGCACGCACAACGCATTATACTTATTCATACCCTACTATTTACTTAAATACTTATACATTATAGACATAAGTATGTGTCTTCATATGTTGAGATGGCCGTATACCGTAGGGGTACGAGTGAGGGTTAGTTCAGTGTGGAATCTTGTAGAGATAAACGTAGATTGGAAATTAGAGTACTACTATAGTGATGACGTACCTGTGAGGGTTGCCTTAGAACTGCTAAGTGATAGCACAGGAGTTCTTACCTTCAGTCATTATTTATTATTGTTACTCACTGAGTTGAAATATACTCACCCCACTCCCCATGCACATTAAATTAGGTGTGCAAACACTCGTATATGTATTAGCTCATGATCCTTGTCTACTTTTGCGGAGATTACGAGGTAGTTGCCGGCGTCCGCAGAGCTTGTTTTCTCCTTCTTTATCATCTTGTTGATTTCCTATTTGTCTAAACTTGGTTGTATTAGGATGTTATTCTGTAGATGCTCAGTCTCGTGACACCACGATATGTTGGGACCGTATTTTGTATGTTTTACGTTTCGATTATCACCTGATATAATTAATTACTGTTTGAGTTTAATTTGATTAATAACTGGTTGGTTTAAGGGATAATATGGTCGGGCTTGCCTAGCATTGTGTTGGGCGCCATCACGACCAGGGTTTGGGTCGTGACATTTATGTTCAGCACAACCATTTTTCTCAGGGATGTAGGGACATGAAGAACGTTGTGTAATACCATTCTCACGTAAATAAGTAGTTAAGGCTTGAAATTTGCCGCCCGAATCCGCTTTAAAGGATTTGATAGGGCGACAAAAGTATTTTTCAACAATTGTCCAAAATTAGATAAATACAGATAATACTTTAGATTTAAAGTATTTTTCAACAATTGTCCGAAATTAGATAAACATAGATAATACTTTAGATTTAAATTGGAGAAAATAAATCCAGGTATATTTGCTAAAATGATCAAAGAACATAACATAATAGCGATATCCATAATTAGAAGTAATAGGGGTCAGACCCCAAACATGAGAACAAATCAAATCTAAAGGGCTATTGGCCTTAAAGCTAGACTCAACAAAAGGAATTTTGTGACTCTTGCTAACAGCACAAGCTGGACATAAAGTAGGAGACTTATAAGTAGAAAAATAATAATTATAAGATGGCAAAGCCCGGCAAATAGTAGGATAAGAGGCATGGTTAAAGCGAGCATTCCAGACACCAAGTGAAGTAGCATAGGAAGTAGATGAGAGATGCAACTACAGAGCTGCACAGCTGAGAAACCATCACCTTTCAGTCCTTTTTGAAGAATGCCCCTCGTTTTAAATCCTTAATCAAAAAATAATTAGGAAAGAAGTCAATAGAAACATGATTAGAGGTAGTAAAAGAACTAATGGACAATAAATTTTGTTTGGCATCTGGAACATGAAGTAAGTTATCAAGAGAAAATTTACGATTAAAAATAAATATAGAACCTTTTCCAATATGATAGATGGGCAGTGTCGAACCATTACCTAAGGTTACTTCCTCTGGACCTTGATACTTGGAATGGATGGCTAAATTATCAAGATTAGCTATTAAATGATGCTTGGTGCCACTATCCATCAACCCGTTCTGTCTAGAATATGTTGGAGTGCTTGCTAAATTAGAAAAAGGACGACCAATAACTCTAGGACCATTATTAGACTTAGGTGAAGGGCAAACTCGTGCGATATGACCCATGGCTTCGCAATTGTGATAAATAATTCCAGAAGTGTCATATTTTGCTTGTGTACACGTGGAATTTAGATGGTTACAATTCTGGAATTGCTAGGAATATCCTTGACCACTAGCACGTCCATGACCTCGACCTTGACCTCCATGGCCTCTACCTCGACCTTGTGTGGATGATAATGAGCTTTGAGTGTAATGAGTAGTGGGAGCTATAACAGTAAGGGCTTCATCCCCTTTTAGTTGTCTTTCTTCATTCAATAACATGCCATAAAGGGCATCAAAGGAAATATCTTCACAGTGAGATTTAAGGGCTCTTCTGAGCGGGCGATATGCAGGGCCTAGAATGGCAAGTACAAACTCAAGGAGTTCATCATTATGGACCGGGTGTTGCAGAGCATCAAGCTTATCTGAAATCGCCTTATCTCCTTAAACATAACACTCAGTGGTGGTATTATCTCGACACAAAGTATGTAGTTGCGTCTTTAGTTCATGAACTTGTGGCTTGGAACCTGAGCATAGGCTGTCACAAGTTTATCCCCAGCTTTCTGCTCCAACTAATTGTGGTAAAACACTTTCCGAAACCGAAGCAACAATCTAACTCAACACGAGTTTATCTTGACGAACCCAAGATTTATAAGTTGGATTAGATTGTTTATTATCTAAAAACTCGGCTGGTACTAATTCGCTACCATCAATATGATGGTTAAGACCACAACCACACACCATGGGAAGAAACTAAGTCTTCCATAACATGAAATTCGATGACGTGAGCTTTACAGCATGAGCAAGATTTGGTGTAGAAAGGTATGAAATCATAGTATTGCTTGAAGTGGCTATGTCTTTAGTCATGGTGTATTATTGTAGTGCTAAAATAACGGGAAAAAAAAATGATGGTTGTTAAGCCACTATGGCTCTTGATACCATGATAAGAGTTTGCGGATCTCTCTGTATCTATAACAAGAATATATATACACATATGAAGCTTATGAGTCCTAACTAAACTACAGTACTTGGACACCAAGTAATAAACTATCCTAAATACAATAGACTACGTATAGTTTAAGGTATAGTAGGGTTGTACTCTTTACACATTTAGCTCTTATTATATATCTCAAGTAGAGTGATTCTCCCATGAACCTCTACATGTGATGTTCCAAAAACATAAATATGTAATTTAGCAAAATAAAACCTATTGTTGAGTTCGATGATTAAATTTTTTCTCCTACCATGGGCACAAAGTTTGGGGTTTTGCCGGGTGAAAGGTAGTTTGTGGTGATAATAACATATTCAGTATTAATTTATATTATGAGGTTCGAAGAAGATAGTGTGTAGGCAAATCTCACCTGTGAGGATGAAACATTATCCTCTAATTAGTTGGCAATTCTCAGTAGGTATATTAAGATGTGTTTTGAATCCTATATTGGATGGTTTTGTGCAGACATGGAAGGCCAAATCTGACTGGATCAAATTGGTGAATTCCACAATAACTCACAGCAGAGTCATACATCTCTTAAATGTAATGAATTTTAATTTTAAAAGCAATAAGAAAATTGATGAAAAAAGAAGAAAAAAAATCAGGTATTGCCAATTCTGTGTCTGTGGATGAGAATAGTCCCCACCCACATTGAACAATTGCTACTATTTCTTTTTGGCGCCATTATCTCATCTCTTCTTTAAAACTCTCTGTTTCTACGTCCACACACTGAACTAATCCTTTTCCACTCTATTTAACCCCATTCATTCACATAATACCTTTAATACCACTCACATTTCTGCTGTAGGGGCTCCTCAAACATGATCTTTATTCTGCTGACATTAAGACCTATAATGGGAATTTTACCAATACCTTGATTGATAGTGAAAACTGATAAAAATAATTCAATTATTAGGGGCCAGATACTGTTGATTAAATGCTCAGACATTGAATTAACAGAAACAAGGAAAAGAAGTTGTCTATCTGGTTTTTGCTCCATAAGAAAACAGCTTAAAAGACCATAGACCGAATGTGATGGACATTGTCAAGACCCTTTAATGTTTCAATCATGGTGGATCTTGAACAGCCCTCTGGTGTTAACACTAAAAAGAAGGAGCTTCTTTCCACTGCTATGAAGAGAACCTCTGATTGGTATGCTCTATGTATCTTGACTTCTTTTGTGCTTTCAATATTTTCCATGTACTAATATTGAATTGTTATTCTGTTCTTCAAGATACTCACTGTTAAGGTAAATGAGTTACCTGTATAATCTTAACAGGATTTTCTCCCAAGAGATCCCAAGTGATTTAACTGTAAATGCAGGCGGATCCGCCTTTTCACTGCACAAGGTGCGTAACAAGTTAATAGTTAATCCACACTGTGGTTGGTTTTAGTTATATTCCTGTTTGGAGTGAGTTATCAGCCCTCAATGAGAATCTGAATTTAATTTGGTAATTTGTTTCTTTTTCGATGATTGAATCACATGGTTCAATAATAAATTTTTGCGTTCCATGCAGTTCCCTTTAGTCTCAAAGAGTGGATACATAAGGAAGATTATCACAGAATCCAATGATGCTGATGTTTCTATAGTCGAAATCCCTGATATACCTGGTGGATCAGATGCATTTGAACTTGCCGCAAAATTTTGTTATGGAATTAATTTTGAGATAAGCACAGAAAACATTGCCTTGCTGAGATGCACAGCGGAATATCTTGAGATGACAGAAGAATATGCAGTTGGGAATTTGGTTGGAAGAACTGAAGCCTACTTAAATGAAGTAGCTCTTAAAAGCCTAGCTGGTGCAGTTTCAATTTTGCATTCTTCAGAAAGCCTTCTTCCGATTGCAGAGAAAGTAAAACTGGTTAGTCGATGCATCGACACAATTGCATATATTGCATGCAAAGATAACCAATTCTGCACATCAGGTAGAGCAGAGGTTGGTACTAACGGATTGAATTCGTCCACGTTTTCAAACCCGAATAAGCCCATGGTTGATTGGTGGGCTGAGGATTTAACTATCCTCAGAATTGACTTTTTCCAAAGGGTTCTAATTGCAATGATGGGAAGAGGATTCAAGCAGTATGCACTTGGACCAATATTAATGCTCTATGCACAGAAGTCTCTTCGAGGTTTGGTGAGGCCTTGTCTTATAATATAATCTGGATTATTTGGTTAAAATGAAATATTTATGCAAATAGTAGTAATTCTTTTGTTTATCACAGGAAATATTTGGAAAGGGAAGGAAAAAAATTGAGGCAAAACAAGAACATGAAAAGAGGGTTGTTTTAGAAACAATTGTTAGTCTTCTACCAAGGGAGAAAAATGCATTGTCAGTTAGCTTTCTGTCAATGCTGCTCCGAGCTGCAATATATCTAGAAACCACGGTTGCTTGCAGACTTGACTTGGAGAAGAGGATGTCATTGCAGCTTGGTCAGGCTGTATTAGATGATCTGTTAATTCCTTCATATTCATTCACAGGGGATACATTGTTTGATGTTGAAACCGTGCAGCGTATCATCATGAATTTCCTTGACAATGAAATGGATGGAAGTCCATTGGGAGATGAAGAGTATGTGTCTCCTTCATTAAGTGACATGGAGCGGGTTGGGAAACTTATGGAGAATTACCTTGCTGAAATAGCCTCAGACCGTAATCTATCCGTTTCAAAATTCATTAGTCTTGCTGAAGTTATCCCAGAGCAAGCAAAGATCACTGAAGATGGGATGTACAGGGCTATTGATATTTATTTGAAGGTATGCGCGGTGATTAACTATAAGTTCTTCTATGCATATTTACACATACAGGAGCATTTTCATTGATTTAGATCATGTTTAGAAAAGGAGAAAACCTCTTGGTCCTGATTTCTACATGGTGATTGGCATGCTAAACTTAATAATCTTGGTTGGGATACCTTCTGTGAAATGTTCTTCTTGGTGCTTACACAATTCAGACCAAGAGAAGATTTCGGAAATAAACAAAATCAGAAAATATGTCACCAATGAAGAGCCATTCAACAACAATCCAGTATAATCCCACGTAGCGGGATCTGGGGAGGGTAGTGTGTACGCAGACCTTACCCCTACTCTGAGATAGAGAGATTGTTTTGAAATAGACTCTCGGCATCCTTCCCTCCAACAACTTCTCACCTTACTCCTGGGGAGACTCGAACTCACAACCTCTTGGTTGGAAGTGGAGGTTGCTTACCAGATCAACTCCTCTTGTCTCAATGAAGAACCATTCATCGTCACAAAATCCTTGCTTTGCAGGCACTGCTCAGCCAGCCTTGTGATTTTGACTCAATCCCATGTCTTATACTCCTTTACCCTACAGCCATTTTATGAGGCTGATGTTGTCCGGAGTTTCAAATCTCATATTTTCCCCATTCCCAAACATCTATCTCATGGTGTATCTATTCTGCACCAGGGCGGACCTATAGTTTTGAACATGGGATTAATTGAACTCACAATTTCTTTTATAAGGTTTGAACCCAAAATTTCAAAAAACTAAGAACCTTGGCAGAGGTTCATCATACTACAGTGTGGTGGTTTTTTTTTCTCTTGTCTATGTGCAGGCCTTGCTGTGCATAAGTATTCATACTTGAGGTCTTTTCTATCATTTGAAACCTTAATAAGGATCTCGAGTTTACTTGTTGACGTGGACTTTTCTCCTTTCAGTTTTAGGTCAAACTAGTAATAACACCCTAAATGATTTAGCTTGCCAATACATAGTTCATAGTATATATTGTATATTATCCTAAAGAAGAAGCTTGTATATACAAGCTAATAGATATGCAAACTACACTCCCCTGTTACTCTCTCTAGTTTTAAAAAAGAGATAATGATGGACTCAATAGGTTCTTGCTACAGAAGCTCTGAATCTTATTGCTGCCCGGCCGGTCACGTAATAACAAGATCTAAACCATGCAGCTCATTTGATCTCTTTTATTTTTTGGGTACAAAAGGGTAATATATAGAGTAGTATATATAGTAGCATCAGTAGATAGCATAGTGTTTCTTGAGTACATAATTCCTAATTTGTTTGCCTCCAAAATCTCTAAACATAGCGAGAAGTAGAAAATGTGTAATATTGTTCCTTCAATCTGAGGTTCTTTCAGCTGGCTCATAAATGACCTGCAATTTTTAAAAAAGTGAAATCCCATTTGATGATCTTCACATGTGTGGTCAGTACATCAAATATATTCTTGAGCAATGAGTTGAACTTCATCAGAAAGTTTCAGCTTGTTACAACAACAAAAACAACAAACCCAATGTATCCCACAAATAGGGAGTCTGGGGTGGGTATTATGCACGTAGCCTTACCCCTACCTTATGCACGTAGAAAGATTGTTTCCAGTAGACCTTCGGCTCCAAAGAAGCATGCAAATCACAAAATCATTAACAACAGCGAAGAAAGTTTCAGCTTAATAAAATGCAGAATAAAAGTGTGGAACCCTTAAACCAAGCTAACATTATATTCGTATCATCAGTTAAAATCTTGGCTAATGTTTTTGCTATTGCATAATTTGAAGGCACATCCAGCTCTAAGTGACATGGAAAGAAAAAAAGTTTGCGGTGTTATGGACTGTCAAAAGCTATCTCGAGAAGCTTGTGCTCATGCTGCTCAAAATGATAGGCTCCCTGTTCAGACAGTTGTGCAAGTACTTTACTTCGAGCAGCAACGCCTTCGTGAGGTCATGGACGGGAGCCAACTTGTTGCAACTGAACCTCCAGCTCTAATTCCTTGTAAAACGAATCAGTTCTCCACTGATATCCGTCCTGTTTCAGATGAGGTGTCTAGTCTAAAACGAGAAAATCAGGAGCTGAAATTTGAGTTGCTAAAGATGAAAATGCGGTTGAAAGAAGTTGAAAAACCTTCAAACAAATCAGCTTCTAGCAGCCCTTTGGTCATTACTCATCCATCTGCTGATAAACCTCCTTTGCCAAGAAAACCATCTAATTTCATAAGCTCAGTATCCAAAAAGCTTGGAAAATTTATTAGAGCCGATGGACTCACAGCCAACAGAGGCCGAAATAAACCAAGTAAAGATAGGCGTCATTCTATATCCTGATTTGAGCTACCTATATTTGTCCTTGTGTTGAAGAATTATTACTGCATTGTCTGAACGTATATGATACTGGATTCAAATTTTAGTTTTTATTTTAATCGTGCGAGTTGTATGGTAAAGTATAAATTTGGTCATGCTTTAATCCAAAAATTGTATTTAGATGGACGTGGATGACTTCCTGCTGTACATTATCTATGAAAGATTTGTAATTTTTGGTTTGTCTTATATGTATCTTGAAGAAAGATTTGCAATCTTGAGATGTAGAAGCAATAAAATACTAGTCTCACTGGAAAAAGTAGTTCTCGTCTATATATAGCTATTAGCTTCTGCCATTTTCGGGGGGCAAGAAACGTGGACGTGATCAAATCAGGTTGGATTTGGTCTCCATCGGTGTGGAAAATGACTTAACTAATGACTGACAAACAGCAATAGAATTTTTTTTATTATACTGAAGATTTTGGTAGATTTTGATACGCTCCCTCTGTAAGGCTTTCAGCATCCGACATTGGTACGGATTATCGATTAACACTGCTGAATATTTTCTGCTGAAAATACTATACTAGTATTAATTAGTACCAGTACTATCTTTTGTGTTTCAGCAGTTACTCAAATTAAGATAAAGCTTTGGAAAAAAAATGAATTCAAGATCTAAAGACAGTGGGTTCACAATAAGTATGATCTTATTAGTGAGTCAAAGTGGACTAAAATTTGGGTAAGAGCCCAACCTACTATACACTGATTAAGCTTTAGTTAACGTGCGTTGTTTCCTTATAAATTGTTTAATTATCAAATGAGATTTTTTTTTTGTTATGCTCATATAGTATAACATATCAAAACAATAAAAAAAAATTAGTTTTTAGATATTTTAGCAAAGTTACTAATAGATTAATTTGGACTAAAAATTAGTCCAACTTTAGATGGATTGATGGATTAGGTCAAGATGGACCGTCAACAAACGGGCAGGTCAATGACCGACCCGCTCAACCTTGATCTAGTTGGACGGGTCAAATAGATTTGAGTTCAAATTGTCACCCTTAATACAAATAATTCGAGCCTAAAGTTGATAAATACAAGTAATACTCGTCCAAAATCCGCCTCGCCTCTGCATTTAGAGACTGAAAAAAGAATGGCGGAGTAGAGAACATATTAAATTATCATCATCAGGCAGGGGAAAGAATTGTTCTAAATCTAGACCTGAGGCAAATTATCATCATGATCATAAAAAATAGTAGTACAATGAAAAGTGGACGCTTTCAAATAACTGATGCTTCGTTAACTTTTGAGATCAGAAAATATTCAAGAAAAAGATAACTGAACCCAATATATTATTGCAGAGAGAAGCCAGATTTATTTGGATTGAGAATCTCATGTTCATTTGGTGGCAGACAAAACAATAGTATTTCCTACTCAACTGTTGGTAGCCATGTGGTTGGTGGAAAACGACTAACAATAAATTAGAGAATTTTAAGAATCATCTTATTCGCTTTTCTTCTATTCTTTTTATCCCTACCATTGAAGTGGAAATTAACAAAGTCTGTTTAGATCAGATTCCTATCAGCTTCTTTAAATATATTATCACACATCTAGCTCTATCTAACCCTTTTTATGTTTTTTAAATGACATCCAAGTTGGAGATTATGTCACAAAAATGAAGAATCTCTATTAGTACAATGAACCTAAATAATTGATGATGAGTGTTTCTCTTGTTCTATATATTTATTTCTTGAAGCACTTTGAGATTCCTTTTGATGTGTTTCTCTTCGATATTGAGCCAATTTGACTTAGCTGATTAAAAGAACTGATAAAAGTACCTTTAATTGTGGATTTTGAGTTTATAAATATTTGATTAAGCAATTGTTAGGATAGAAATGATATTATATTGGATGTGCCGACACTATTGCTTTTTAAAATGATTCAAAATCTCCTTAAAGCTGTTATAGAAAATATTAACCTAAAATTATCATTGCATGGAAAAGAATTGGAATTGAAAGGGATTTAGAAGTTTTGTATTTTGTTGAGCTCAGTGTCTATTGGAAGCAATATTTTTACTCCTTCAGGATAGGGGTCATCATACGAATACACTACCTTTTCTGATCTCACTTTAAAATTTTACTGGATTATTGTTTTTTGCCAGAAAAAGATCTTGGTTTAATTTGAGGATTACAATTATTAGGAGTAAAATACAGCTTGTTCAAATTCATTTGAAATGACGTTATTTTCTTCTTTATCCATTTAATAATTTTTCTATTTAGAAATAATTTAACTTTAATTTTTTAATTTTAATCTTAATAACATGTTTTCATGGGTACAACTAGATAATGAAACCGACAAACCGCACCAACCCGATAATCCGAGTCAAACTGAGGAAAAAAATCCGACTATGGTTTAGTTTGATTTAGTTTGGTGTTTTAAAAAAGCCCGACCATATTTGGTTTGGTTTGATTTTATCTAAAAAAATTCATCGAGATCAAACTAGCCCGACATTATATGTATAAATTTTTTAAATATATTTAATACATAAAAATATTTATTGTAGTGTAGTTTATAAATATTACTTAAGCTTTTTCATATTTTTATCTTGTCACTTATTATTTCAAATTTGTACTTATAATTTTTGGATGTTCCAATAAGTTTTATAGTTCATAAATGTTAATAACCAAATAAATTCTAAACCAATATCAAATGAATACTAATGTTAATAAAGTAGTGTTGGATAACTATTTTTTTAATAAACTTATTAGTCGTACTTATTTTAACAACTTATTAATAATTTTAGATTATGTTTTTCCATTATGGCCTAAAAATAATACTTATTTAATGCGATTTGATTATCTTTATTATTTAATATTTTAATACAATGCCATGACACATTTCAAATTTATGCTATTTTATTAAAAATACCTTATACAATTTTATATAAGAATTATATTATGTTATGTTACTATGATTAAAGAAGTATTTGTAGCATAAATTCTAAAAGCTTATTTTGCTTAAACTTCATATCTAGTCAAACTATATCATATAAATTCAAAATGGGGACACTTGTGATGGCATACTTGTGATTTTTGACTAATTTTATCTTATAGTAAGCATTTATGATATTTACCACAGGCGTAACTCTTCTGGCTCTGGAAACACTACCATCATACACAAAGACAAAGCTGAAATAAATTACTTAGAAAAGGAGGAAAAAAGATCACTGGCTTAAGTAGCATTAATCCGCGGGAGCAAGTTAGATATGATTTCAAATATTGAATGAAATAAAGGGAACAAAACCATCCTCAAGTTTAATGTAACAAAGAAAGCATCAGGGAATTAAAGACTCAATTCTGGCGGGGTAGGGCAATCACATAATTAAGATTCTCATATGGATATTTTGTGAGTTAAGTACAGACGAAGAGACTAGTCAATTATATATCCAAGTGAACTCAATTAATCTAAGCTACTTTAATTTGGGTGGCTCTCAAATCCCAAAAATACCGTTAGTGAAGCAAGTAGGACCAATCATAACATAAATTTGATCCTCCAGGTGAAACAAAATATACTAAGATATATAATTCACACAAATTAAATCACAGCTGGAAGTAGTGATCGGTAGGATGAAGTCTAAAATCTTATCACACCGACTCATACATCAAATGTAATTAGTTTTCTTTTCAAGTCATATTCAAACTCAAAACTTGAAAAAGCCAAGGAGGATTATTCAATGAATCTTGTCTAAATTGGTCTTCAACATTTGGATTATTTTGTCTTGCACCAATCTGGAAACTCGGATTCGAGACGTGAAGCCCCCATTTATGGCCATTCAGATCATTTCTTGCTGAAGTTGTATGCTTTATTTGGCTAGAAGAGCCTGTGGAATTATTAGATGAAGAAAAACTTGGTGCAGAATCAGAATTAGCTGTTTTTCTCCTGCGGTTGTAACTTGACAGCCCTAAAGTTAACTCGAGTTCAGTCTCATCTTCAATATTATTATCTCGCCCAACTGATTCTGCAATGTGCTCTTCATCATTTGGCCTTATTTCCAAGTCAAAACATTGACGAGTCTTCTTGTTTGAATCAAGAATATTATGATGGTTCACCACTTCATCTTTGACTTGTTGCCTGCTACTTGAAATGTTTTTCATCAGTAATTTCTGGGTTTGATATAGACGATGAAGTTCGTACACCTGTGATGATTCCACCAAAATATGTAATTATCTCTCTATATATATATATGGGGATGGGAGAATTAAGTACTACGTACTCATGTACTATTTTGATTACCTGCTCTCTGAAGATCTCCTCGTGCTTTAACATGGCCATCTTCATGTATTCCTTATCGTATGGATTGAGAAGCTTCTCCATTTTCAAAGCTGCCTCGGATTTTAGAAGAAATTCTAACAAGAAGGGAAATATGAATAATGTACGTATCCCTCGCTTTAGACCTCTACATAAAAAAAGCAGAAATCTGGGTAAGTTTCTTGAAAATGAATAAAGAACCATTTAATTGTATAGTATAAAGTAAGTTCATATATAGACGTCAAAGGCTGCTAAAAGAAATATGTGGCTTCCAAATTTATCGCAAAAATGTTTTTCATGACTGAAGGAAATCAACGTACCCCTTTTATGGCATGTATGGTTTTGTTTGTTATCCTTACATATATAATTACTGTCAGTTCGGGCCACGCCAATAATTAATTATACTTATTACAAATTCCAACAGAGCATGTCTTAACATCACGATCATATGAACAGTAGTTAAAATAAGTGCATACCAAGAAAAAATACAAGATATTTTTGGCCAAAACAATATGCACATGCATCTCCGCCAACTAAAGCCCAGTGCTTATCCTCGACTGCTTCACTACTTTGTTTTTACCTTTCGAGATTTCAGCTTTCTTCAATTGTTGGGTTATAAGGAAGAAACATATCAAGATAACTTTTGCAGAAGCCTGCTACTTAATTACATGTTTGAGTTGTACTATTTAATTCCCTTTAGGGTATGGAGGAAATTAAGGAAGAGGTTTACTAGTCATCAGATAAAATATTTTTGATTTGTCAAACAAGTGCATAATCAGATAGATCGTTACAAGAATTAATTTGTATCATCACTAAATGACTAAAGAAATTGATCGTTGTTAACCAGACTAACGCATGCAACCCTTTCATGTATAATATTAAGTTAATACATCTCATAAGAAACTTAGATTATCAAGAAAGAAAGAAGAAGAAAATCGGATGAGACTAAATCTATGACTGGTAAAAAGACCAACATCAGTAAGATAATTAAGTAAAGACGACTGAATTAAACTTCTTTAATTACCTGTAACGTAGTACTTTTATGAAGAAAAGAGAACAGAACACAACAGAAGAGAAGGAGAATTTTGAGGAGCTTGAAAAAACTTGAAACTCAGGCTTTCATTCTTTTGAAAGAAGAGCTAACACCCCACCTTTGCCTTCACATTCCACAGTATATACTGACCCAAAGATAGAAATTACAAAAAAAAATATTAAAAGAGGAAAGAATAAAATAGCATTATTAGGACTGCTGAGGAAGAATTTAAGATTCTCTTTTTACACACACACACAGAAATCAAAGCAAATGTTGTTATATTTTTGGAGTTTGAGGAAAAGAGATAGAGACAAGCTAGTTAGGGAAGTAGGGAGGAAGCATGCCAAACAAATCCAGTGGCCTTAGCCAATGTGGTTTGAGTTTTGTGAAAGAGATGCCCCAGACAAGTCCAGCACTGCACATAATATTTAAACATTTTCTAATCACGATAACATATTAAATAATACATATATAGTTGTACTGTCATATAATGCAGGGGAAAGAATAATATATAGTTGTATATACATATGTGGATCACACCACAAAGAGGGAGTTTAAGGCAATCATCAAAATAACAGCTTAGGAATCACATGCAATACAAGAATACAATATAACCTTAATTCTGTACACAGTTGTCGCAACCTTTACCTTATACTTGTAATATTAGAGTCGTATCTGATATTGTCCCCAATCCCCATCCCATTCTTGTGGCCTTAAAATGTGGGGTTGGGGGGTGGGGAAGAGGTGGCATCACCTGGCCCGCCGACAGTAGATCTGATCCTGGCCGTACCTTTTGTGGGTACCCTTTCATATGATCCAAAAGTTGATAAACTTATCTTGAATATTTACCCACATCACGCTATCCCTCAATTATTGTACACACAAGATATATACTATATTTTATAGAACAATTATGTGTTCTTAGCTTATGATGACAGATTTAACTTACATACATTACAATATAAAGATTTATTTTACTCTTAGTACAATTTTAATTATCATCACAATAGTTATTACTAATAGTTTTAGGTTACCGTATGAAGCTTGATACTTATTGATGTAGATCCACAAACAATTATGTTTTCTTTACTCATGATTAAAATTTATCTATATATATATATATATATATATATTATGTTACAACCCAATTTTCAAACTCAATCGTGATGGCGCCTCTCGTGAAGATAATGCCAACCAACTAACCAAATCGTCTCATTAACAATTTTTAAATATAATGAATAGAAAATACGACTTAAATAGCATGTGGTTAACAATATTTACAACCCAACTCAGCCCGATCGGGATGTCACGAACATCTAAAGACGACTGAACTCAACTAAAGGACCAATAATAATATACAAAGTAAAATTCTGGAATCAAAGGACAAAGTCCGGTGCCACGAACGCCGGCGGTCGCCTTGCTCAGCTATAATAATATACCTTCAATCAGCTAATGGCCCGCCATCAGGTGAACAATACCTGCAACTGCACGCGAGGTGCAGGAGTAAAGTGAGTACTCTAACTCAACGAGTAATAAGAGTAAATAATAATTGAGTAGCAAGAAAACACGTATAGCAGATCATCATGATGTATAGATACAGTGTAAAACTCCTTCAGATATAAGTAAAACATGTGTAATCTTTAAAAATTTCCTTGGTTCAGTTTAAATTTCTTTTGAAAATAATCCTTTCAACAGTTGCAAAAATAATCTCAATCAATCAGTGTCGCTATTCAATCAGTGTCGCTATTTACAACCCTCGCCCCTCGGGCCTTATTCTCGTTCTTGGTCAGCCATTGTTACCTGACCAAACGTATGACTCAGTGTCATTGTTACCACTGTCTGAAAGTTATCCTCTTTAAGAGTGATCAGATAATGCCGTAACAGCAAATAGATTTCTCAGGAAATATCACAAACAACAAATAATGAAAAAAATGCATAAATGTAATGCAATGTATATGATGGTACATTCCAGTACCCACTGCGGTGTGTAGTCTGATCCATTTAACATCGACGACACTCACTGGGACTGTGTACAAACTCCGCAGGGGTTCCTACAGCCCAAGCGCTATAATCAAGCCATCTCGTGGCATCAACCAGGCCCTCGACCTCAATATCAATACAGTACCACTGCGGCGTGCATTCCGAGCCAACCAGATATCCAGAAATCACTATAACACTACTGCGGCGTGCAACCCGATCCATGCTCAGTCCAGAAATACACATAAGCCACTTGGGCACATTTTAAAATAATAGTTCTCAACTCAAAACGGCAATAAAGTATTGTTCAAGTTTTTTAAAATCATAGAAAAATAGCTGAGTTTGAAAAACCGTATTAAAACCTTGGACCGAGACCAAATAATTTGCAAAGTAATGCAAAAATAGTGATACCAATCCCCGAAGAATCCAAATAAACGGCACGAAGCCCAGCATATGGCAATCAGCCTAATTCATGATAGCATCAAGTAAGTTTCAATCAATTATGCAGTAAAAGCAACAACCGGGATGGACCAAGTTACAATCCTCAATGGTGCTCTCCCCACGCTCATAACCGGCATGCAAGTCACCTCATTACAATACTATGATGTGCAAATCTGGGGTATCAAACCCTCAGGATATCATTTACAAGTATTACTCATCTCGAACTTGTGAAATCTCTAGCCCGTGACGCCTTTGACCCTCAAACCAGCCTCCATGATTGTCGTATCTACCCAAAAAAAGAGTGAATACATGCAATATGCTAAGGGAAGAAAGACCAAACGAAAATAATCAAGAATAGGCACAAATTCCAAAATTTGTAAAATCCGAGCCCCGGACCCACTTTTTGAAAGTCAGAAATTTTTACACCAATATGTTCTTTATCTCGCCACGAGTCTATATATGTAAATATCACAAGAATCGGAGCTCATTTGCTGCCTCATATCCCAAAATCTCATTCAAAAACTCAAGCCCTAGTTCTTCCCTTTTTAACCCAATTTCCATGAATTTAAGTGTTGAAATCACAATAAAAATGATGTTTCTAGGCCATAGGACTTATCTCCAATCGATTCCTAGTCAAAACCCTCTTAATTGCTCGCCAAATACTCCCAAGGTCTCTTAACAATGGTGGGAAATAACCCAAACTCGCGGATGAAATATTTTTAAATATTTTGCCCCAGCTACAGTGTTTTTGCAATTCCCAGCAAATCCTTCTCAATTCACAAGCTACAGTGTTTTCGCAATTCCCAACTAATCCTTTGCAATTCCCAAGCTACATTGTTTTCGCAATTCCTAGTAAATCCTTCGCAATTCCCAAGCTATAGTGTTTTCGCAATTCCGAGCAAATCATTCGCAATTCCCAAGCTACAGTGTTACACCAGAACCACCAATATCAAACTTCTCCAAAATGATCCGAAACCACCCTGAAACTCACCCGAGGTCCGAGGACCTCAACCAAAAGCACCTACATGTCTAAAAACATTATCCAAACTTGTTACAATTATCAAAACATATCTAACAACACTAGAATCATCAATTCTCATCGGATTCAAGCCTAAGTTCTTTAAAAACTTTTGAAACACGCATTCGATAAAAAACTCAACCATACGGCGTCCGAATGACCTGGAATTTTGCACACACATCACAAATCACATATTGAAGCGAACCTCAAATCACAAATCACACTCTCAGAATTCCATTCCGACCCTCGGATCAAAATCTCACCTATCAACCGGAATCGGTCCAAAATACTAAGTTCGCCAATTCTAGCCTAATTCTATATCAGACCTCCAAAATCAATTCTGATCGTACTCCTAAGTTACAAATCATCCCTCGAAGCTATCTGAATCACCAAAAATTACATCTGAGCCCTGTAACTCATAAGTCAACGTCCGGTTGACTTTTCTAACTTAAGCCTTCCTTAAAGAGACTAAGTGTCTCATTTTTTATCAAAACCAATCCAAATCAACTCCCACACACCACATACCGATAATGAAACATGAAGAAGCACAAAATAGGGGAAACAGAGCGGTAACTTATGAGATGACGGGTCGAGTTGTCACATCCTTCCCAACTTAAACCAACGATCGTCCTCGAGCGTTCCTAGAGTTATCCTAGAAGCAAACCAACAGCTGAATAACCTTACCACACACATACTATGGGTTATCCCACATCACCCTATCTCATATAGGTCCGGTAACACAACATAGTTGAAATTACCCAATCTAGTCTAGCCCATAAATCTTAGAACTACTCTTTCACTTCTGAAACCATTAATACGACCAAAACCTCACACCTATACTTTGAATAGTCCCGAACCAACTGTAATAATCCGTATAGGCAACCTCAGGTGAAATCACATGATATACCACATAATTCAAGCAATCGAAATGATAACTTCTATTCACCGTAGTTACCCACAACAACCAAATACCGATCAAAAATCTCTTATTTAGCTAAAATATCATTCTAACACTTTCATATACTGCCAACGATAAATGAAACACGCAGCAAGCTGTAACCATTTCTCAGATCAACCATTCATGAAGCCACTTCCCGTTGACTAATACCATAACAGATTTCCGGGCTAAACGTCGATATTATCCTTCTAACAAGTTGAAATTAAATATGTTTGTATTTATTGATGACTCCGACAATCACCTCGAATCCAGCACACCACTCTGGTTATACGATACCTCAATATAGGCCCAAGCCACAACTTGCATAATACACGCACCAATAAGATATGGTCGGAGCATACTCAAATCATGACAAATAACTCAAACAAAATAGCTATACCTCAAGCACATTAGCACCATTACAACACAAGCTAAGACCCCGTCTCACATCATAGCAATAGAGTACCCAAATCCTCCTCGAAAGGTCATAACTTCTTGTGGCCTCGCCACAACGTGCGATCCTATCCAAATACTATTACACATAAAGCACCTCAAGTTACTATACTCAAAATTGACAACCACGCACAATTGATATCTGGAACCTTAACAAATCATCATACCCATGTAGAAGCAAGTAATATACACCATACAATCCTGAAAGGACACAACCCATGTGACATTCGCTGAGCAACACCCAATACAGACTTTCCTTGGAAACCAGGAAGCAAAGCATACAAAGTAGCATATGGAAAACTATTCTCAACATCACACTATTGCGGTGTGCACCCCGATCCAAATAACATACCCATGGCGGTGTGCCACCCGATCCACACAAATATCTCACAAAGGGAGATGTACATCGAGCCAAATTTGCTCATAATAACAAAATACCGAGTATCAACTGTAAGCATATTGAGTGCATAATAATATCTACATATAGCGTTGTAAGCGACCAAAATCAAACACAACTGAGGCCCCCTCCAACTTCCACTATGAATCTCTATAGCACCGCACTGTATGTGCCCACAGTCCGCAAATCATAATGCTCACAAAATAAAAAGCAACTCATAGATCTCCCAAAATCACCAACCAGTTCAAGAACAATCGAATCAACCTATCCTTCAGCAATACAACTTAGGGCTAACTAAGCTAACTCAAGCTAAATACGTAATCACATTGGCCTGCCAACGAACTCAATACCAAGAAGCCTGAAGCTGCTCCTTCTACTACTATAACGCCTGCCAGAGCTGTACAACATGGTGCCCGACACCAAATAAATACCAAAATCCACAATCTTGCCCCGGTGACATGCCCGGCCACAAGAAATGCATCCGAAAAAGTCCCTCAATACTAGAAACTGAATCAATGGCAGGAACCTTTGTACTGACATCCGCCACGAAGGCCCAATTAAGAAAAGCAATTCTTCCCAGCCGTCCGCTGATCTTTGGAATACAACCCACTCTGCTAGCACATAATCTGATGCACCTCGCCACACAACCTATGGCATCTTCCGACATAGCCCATAACATAATAGTCTAGAATAACCCAACACTGAGACAACTAGTCTACACCCCCATATCATATCCAAAATCTAATATACCAAGCAAAGAATGATCCAATCGGGCCTCCAAATCCCAATAGCCACTAATAGTACCAATACATACGATCCACAACCACTACATATCCTGAACATGAGAACTCCAGTCTCTAATCCATATAACACATGAATCACTGTACATGGTCCCAAATTCCGTTGTATGAACACATTTTACATCTCAAGTACCCAATCATTCCACGAAAGATATTCTTAAAATTCCCCTGTCCCATCTAACAACTCAGACTTCAGCGGTCGATCTAACAAGAAGCACCGCAATACTATCGAAGTATCATCAGTTAAGTCACATTACCCCTTTCCAAGACAAATACCCTCGTCAAATAACTTCCACCTAGCAGTATCATTTCCTTGATTACCTGAGGCTACCCGTTGCCTAAGAGTTTTATGAACTCCCTTTTCAGAACTGAACCATAACTCATCTAATCAAGAACTTCTGCTGATCCCATTAGGAAGAAGAATGATTACACGTTCCATGCCTCGCATACCCATAGAAAATATATTCACCTCCAAGCCACGGTAAAACCGACAAAAACATCTCTGTCAATTCCATTCGCACAAGGCTAAACTGCCAGGACTGAATCCATCTATCCAAACCCAGCTGAGCGAGCTACCACAGCTCAAGAGCTTCGCTGCACAATACATGTAAGGGCTCATAAGCTATTGTATACTCTTTTAATGTTTTCCAGAAATACCGCATTCCAGAACACTTTACTTGAAGAACTTCTTGCGAATCTAAATTCGCTTCCTTTACTTCCCAGGTACCGACACATAGGATCCCATAATCACATAAAACATCACGAGTCTGCACCTTTTTCAATGAAACACATTCTCTAGCCACATACATGTCCTTAACGCACCTGGTTGTTATATGTAGAATCTGAACACATTAAAACCATTCTGAAGAGTCATCCACTCTTATTCAAACTGCCAATTACCTGACTTAACGAACAGAACCATTCGTGCCTCACATCACTCTAACACTGCAGAACATAATCTCATACCAATACAATCATTCATCTTCCTTCCCTATACACTTAGCATTCTTTATCAACAACGGCTCAAGATATCCTATTATTTTCTTACACCTACGAAGCACCATATAACCTTTGTCAAAAAATTTTGCTTCACTAGTGCCATCATCGGTTAAATTTTTGTGACCAGAACTGATTTGCTAGTATGCCTCAAATCGGATAAACATAACCGTGCAATCATCTAATTAATAGCAAACTCCCCAACTTGGCTCGAAGCCGTATACCAAGATAAACTTAACGGCTCATATCACTTTTACTCTAACGATGCCACAATATCATAGTGAGATTAAACTCAAATCATGTACAAGTTTGTAAAAATACAGATCATCTAGTTTTGAAATCCTCTGCAAACCTCACATTCACCCCCATATCAGCTGAGTCCACTCTTTTAAGCTACCCAAACCTTTCAAATTACGACAAGTACCTTTCAATTAGACATGAAATCTTCTAACTGACATATAAGGATCATACCACTCAAGAATACTCCGCAGGAGATAACCTACATGCTTCGACTAAATTTAGTATTTCAGCATACCTTCCACCATCACATATGCTACACAATCATTTTAGTCTTTCCGAGTCCGAACTCATACTGCTTCACGTGTTGCAATTTACTTACCAACTATGAGACACAAAAATGTTCTTCATACACCCATAATTCGGGCTACACATCAAATCACAATAGAAAATAAATCAAAATGTGCTTTATGAAGGAATTTGCTAGCATGGAAAATGAGTCTATAGAGTTTGGGGTCAGTTATGATACCACATCATTGACCTTTTGGAAAGTGTTTCTCCGAACTTTTTTAGCAGGACGTACTCGATGTCATCATCCTTTAGGTCGTTTCCCTTTACTACAAAGGTGTAGGCGGTAACGTGTTCGTTTTGGCTTGAGGTACCATTGTATTTTTAAAGGTCTGGCATTCTGAACTTTTTTAGAATACATTTAGGGGCCGCTTCCTGTGGGAATGAATTATGTATGAACTTCTTTGAGTCCACGCCTTTCAAGATTAGAGGCGCTCCTAGAATTTGGTCGACCCTTGAGTTGTAAGTCTTGACCTTCTTATCATTGGCTTCTATCATTTTCTCACCCGAGTTGATCATTCTGGTGAGGTCCTTGAGCATCTTTATGATGGCAGGATCAACTATCGACCCATTATTGCTCGATCTCTCCGGTACCTGTTCAGCTGGGGAAGCTGTCCTTGATGCTATTGTGCTAGGATTTTTCTGGTGAATATGCAGTTGAGCGATAGCCAGCTGTTGTGCCTGCAACATTTTAAAGATAACATGGATGGTGACATCATGTTCTTCCCTGGTTGGGGTTTTTTGAACTTTTTGTGGATCTCTATGGCATATGCTCTTGTTGGTGTGTGAGCTTATATCGACTTGATGAGCGTCGTCTGAACCCACATTCATTGGAATTGGTCTTGGTGCGTTCTCGAGGTTTCGTGGCGGCACACCAACAATTACAGCAGCCACATCGTTCTATCCATGGTTTTCTGAGTTAGACATTTCGATCTAAAATTGGAGATCTTGGACAAGAAAAGGTGTAAAAGAAAATTTGCATTGTGTAATGAAACCATCAAGAAAATAATTACTACTATTTTTTGAACCACGGTGGGCGCCAAACTATTTATCGCAAAAATAACAATAACAATTAAATTCGTTGATAGGACTCTAAAAATAGATGATCTATTTTTATGCTAGTTGTTAAGATGGTGATGCTAGATGTGTGAGAATTAGAAACAAAATAATAGCTAAAGATAGAGTGATAATCAAAACAATAGGCTAGTAGATCGGGGCCTCAAGCTCGTCGATTCGGGGCCTCGAGGTCGATTACATAGCTCGACTACTAGCTATCGAGGGTGATCGGGGTAGGGCTAACCGTTATAAGATAATTAAAGAAGGCTCTTTATGGCCAGTGATAAGAAATAAATGAAGAACAATTATGAAGATAATAAATGGAAGCAATAATATCAAGAGAGTATATTAGAGAGCTAAGAGAAATGTTCTTCTATATTTCGTGTGGAGCAGCTGAAGCAACAGAACGTTACAAAATGGCAAGGATCCCCTTTATATAAGAGGGTAATCCTTACATAGTTCAACAATGCATTAATTACAAATATATGTTGATAGGACAACTAGATAAGACACCCTGATTTGGGTTTAGAGTAGACGGCTAGGCTCCATCAGTCTTAGCCATGCGCCTTGGGAACTCCCCCTTTCTACCATAGCCGTGGCCAACATTATCCCAAGGTCCGGTGTCGACGGACCTCGGGAGAGGGAACTCAACCATGACCTTTTAACCTCGAGGCTTCGATACGATCTTCTGGGATACCTCGATGTCGAGGAATTGTACCCTCCAATTTTTCCATATACATTATTGTTCTGGCCATATCTTGTATATTTCTATTTTTTCACTCAATTACTCCATTCTGTTGAGGTGATCTTCGGGCTGAGGAGTTATGGGTATACCCTTGATCATTACAGAATTCTTCAAGGATCTGCTTTTAAATTCTCCTCCATGGTCGCTTTGGATGGTTGTGATCATATACATTTTTTCTCTTTCAACTCTTTTGCAGAAAATCTAAAAAAATTTCAAAGTTTCATCTTTATGAGATAAGAAAATTACCCATATAAAATGTGTGTAATCATCAACAACAATAAAATTATATTATTTACCTTCAATGCTAGCAGTTCTAGTGGGTCCAAACAAGTCCTTATGAAGTAATTGCAAAGGCTTGGTAGTGGATACAATATCCTTTATTTTGAAAGAGTTTCTAGTTTGTTTATCAATATGACATATATCACACACATGATTTCAAGAAAAATTGATTTTAGGAAGACCAATATTTAAATCATGCTTGGACAGTTTCAATAAGATGCATGCATGCATGGCCACATTTTTTATGCCAAAGCCACGGATCGTCAAAAATGGATGCTAGACAAATGTGACTGCCTAGATTTTCAATACCATTAAGAATATAAACATTTTCATACCTTTTCCTAGAAGAATATTTTTACATGTTTCATCCTCAATGGCACATCTTGTTTTCTTGAATTTCACTTTATATCCCATATCACATAGCTGGCTTATGCTCAAAAGATTGTAGTTGAGTCTATCTACAAGATATACTTCAATAATATCACAGTTGTTATTGAATGGAATTGTCTCAATGGTAACTATCTTTCTTCTAGAATCATCACCAAATTTGACACTTCATCCATTTGTCTTAGTAACTTCTTTGAACAGGTTTTTGTCACATGTCATGTGACTGGAACATACATTGTCTAAGTGTCATTTTTTTTGTGGCTTTCTCTGTAGTGTTCATGCTTGACAAAATTATCATCTTATTTCAGGCACCCAAGCTTGCGTGGGTCCTTATTGGTTAGTTCTACTAAGATTAGGATTGTTTTTGCATTTCCAAATCAATCCTGTAGCATTACCTTTACGAAATCAACAAAAAAATATTTATGTACAATTTTTTTACAGTAATGACACATAGGGGCTGATCTAATTTTTGATCTACCACTTGTGTTAGTACTTGTGGACTCGGTTCTAACCAATCATTTTCTAGTTGACTTGTAAGTCGCCTGGTTAGACTTTCTAGAACTGTGACTGGTGGACTTGCGCATGCCGTTAAGTTGCATTTGAAATTTCTTGAAGTACCTCTCTTTCGATTTCACAGACAAACTTGAGTTCCTGATCTTTCTTTTACCTATTGAATCTTTTTAGTTCATTCATCAATTTTTGAAACTCTTTTAGGGTAAGGTCGAGAATATACTGCAATTCATTACATCTATCACAGTTATAAGATCTTATCTCGCTTATTTTACCTCGTGCCATGAAACAAATATTAGTATCTTCTTTGCATTCATAATCTGACGCATCTTCATTGGTCCAACAACCCAAGTATTTGTTCATGTTGTTTTCCAGAATGGTCATGAAGCACAAATTTCCTATTTCTTCGTGTTCTGAACTGTCTTTATCACTCCAACTTTCGAAAGATTTATTTTTATTGAATCCTTTGGAAACCTTTCTTATAAGATCTGGGCATTCAGCTTGAACATGCTCATATCTTCCACACTCATAACATTTTTCATCATTCTTATCATGTTCATTGTATTGCTTGGTTCGCCTGAGCGGCATCATTTTCTCTATTATGTTTCTTTACCTTCTCATTAAACCATATATGTTTCTTTATACCATGTCAATCTCTTCTTCAAGAGCTTCTGGATCATCATCAATATCATTTTCAGGTCTTTCAGGTGTAGCTTTGAAAGCGACTATTTTCTTTTTTTCTTCCTGGTTTTCTTGAGATGTGTTCTCGAATGCTATAAGATCTCATCGAATTTCATCATATGAAAGTTTGTTTAGATCTTGAGATTCGGGTGCAACCACTTTTATCTGCCAAGTGGTAGGTAGACTTTTTAGAAATTTTCGATCTTGATCAACACTTGAGTAGGGTTTACAAAAGGCCATTAGATCGCTAATAATTTTGCTAAACCTTACAAACATTTCCTCAATGGATTCTCCTTCTTTCATCCTGAAGAGTTCATAATCATGAACCAACATGTTAATTTGAGTTTCTTTCACTTTGCTGGTTCCTTCATAAGTAACTTCCAGTT
>JASVEL010010056.1:0-62570 GCA_032618575.1 Nicotiana noctiflora
GGGATTATGACTTGGTCCATCCCGTGGCGACTGTATAGTTACATATTTTGATATATTGTATATAATATTCATGTTTTTTTAGAAATTGGTTTGTTAACATGGGTTGAATGCCATGTTTGGGGCCTTTGTGCCGACTTGTTTAGACCCTTACGTGTAATTTTTACTACTTTCCTCACTCTATTTAATTTGAAAGCATATCCTCAGTCATGTTTTACCTGCTTATTGTTTAATCCGGTTTCATTACTCTACTTTTTAATATATGAAAATTATTTGGGCTGGGTTTTTCTGATTTTCACTAATGTGCCCGAGTGGCCATGAGGTTAATGACTGAGAGAGGTTGACGACCTAATGGTCAGGAAAAAAAAAAGTATATATATATATATATATATATATATATATATATATATATATATATATATATATATATATATATATAGATCAGACTGCACGCCACAGCAATATTATACATATATTATGGATCGGGTTGTATGCCGCAGCAATATTTGTTGAATCGGGCTGCTCGCCGTAGCGATATAACGCTTGGACTGTAGGAGCACTTCCGGAGTCTGTACACCTCCAGTGAGCGTAGTCGATTATATATTACGGACCAGGATGCACACCACAGCTGTTACTATTATTATTGTGAGATATCTATTGAGCCGGAGTGCTGAGTGTGAGTACTAATTGACGATAACTGAGTCATAAGTGACTGAGAGGTTCACCGCATTCAGGCTTTATTTACTTTAGCTACTTACTGAGTTGGCTACTCACGTTACTCCTCGCACCTTATGTGCAGATTCGGGTACTTGAGCATCAGAGTGAGAGCTTCCAGCACTCTCAGAGTTTTATCCGGAGATCGCAAGATAGTTGAACGGCGTTCGCAGCCTTGCCTTCCTCCTTCCTATCTTAGTACTTTGTATTTCAAACTCATTTTGTATTAGTTAGACAGTGTTTGGCTGTATAAAGAGGCTTATGACCAGTGACACCAGATTTCGGGTTGTTGTTAGTATATTTCGTACTAGTTTCAGCTAGAGGTATTAATCGGGTCGGGCTGACCCGCTAACTACCCGGTTCAACCCGGGTCAGCCCGGTCCAGCCCACTACTGTAGCAAAAAATGCAGGTTGGGACGGGTTGGGCGGGGGTCGGGCTACAAATGTTAATATTTTTTTAAACGGGTGGCCAAACCCGCTACAACCCTTTAGCCCTTAACGGGATACAACCCGATTTAGCCCGTTAACATGTAATTTTTTTTTCTTTTTTAAAATTTGGTCGTTGCCAACGTTCACATATCTTAATTTTTTTAAAAAAAAAGTTATATATAGCCCGACCCGCCTGAGCCCGTTAAACCCAAACCCGTACGGGCCCTATAGAACCTGAAAAATTCCAACCCGCCACCAACCTGTTAACTCCAGCCCGATAACAACACGCCCCGAACCCATATGGGCTGACGTTTTTTTTGTCCAGGCCGTCCCAGCCCGCCCGATTAACACATTTAGTTTCCGCATATTTCTGTTGTTTTATTTGTTACATTTGAAAGATTTGGGACTTAATTTATTTTAGAAAAATTAAATTCTCAAAGGAAATCGATGTGGTAAATGTTGGGTTGGCTTGGCTAGTACTGTGATAGGCGTCATCACTACCATAGTATTTGGGGTAGTACACTTAAAGTAGCACTTTTTGTTAGAAAGAGCAGTTGGTGCATGTACTTTGGATCTATCCACTTAAAATTATTGAATTTGTACGTGACAACAAAAATGGCTGGCTTTTTCAACTGGAAGGATTGAGAAACGAGAGAGGGAGAGATATTTCTTTAAATATCAAGATATTTTGGGAAGTTGAAGATTCATGCCTAAGTGTGAAAATGAAGTGGTTTGTCCGGTTCTAGGGGTTTGAGATATTTCCGATAATGCACATTTTTTTGTATAGTTGTGTGGTTGCCAATGAATTTATACCTCACGTCTTTTATCTGAAACACACTCTAATTTTCTCATCCTTCATCTTCCAGAATGGCTGCAGCATCAACAAACTCTTGCCTATTTTCAGCAACTCGTTCTGCTTCTAATAGTAATGCAACTCCATCTGTTTCAAATATATATGGTACGTTCTTGCTATCATTTTTTACATTTGTTCCGATAGCTATAGTGAAGTATTGTTATATAAAATATATATTATAGATTAACATAAAATCGTTTTTGAAACAAACTTGATTTTTATAAAGAATGATTGTTATATAGGGAAATTATTATAGTGAAATCTGACTGTATAACCAAAAAAAAATTATTTTTGACTTATTTGCATAGTACGACATTCAAGTGAATCCCCTAGCCTCCCTTTAGTTGCCTAGAGGAGGATTCATGATTTAATTTAAGGGTATAACTTTTAAGATTTTTTAGCATTGAACACATTATATTGTTAAAATTATGGGTTCAATCAAAAATTTGTTGCAATTCTTGTAACATTTAACCATAAATTTATGTTCCTTGTCGAAAATACTGAGTTCAGATGAATCAGTACTAAAGAGCTGGATACGGCCCTGTGATGATAGATGCTTAGTTCTTGTTGTTACACTAACTTTGATATTAATTCCAGTGCTGACCAAATAGTGAGAATTGAGATTTAGAGAAAAGTTATAAAAAATTCTTAACTTCGTTAAAAGACTAAATATTTTTTTTTTATATCATATGACCAAATTGGATAGAATGTCTGTATATTGAAAACGCAGCTACAAGTTTTATGGGAGCTCACTTGAGAAGATGTTATCCAACAACGAGGAAACTAGTACGGATTAGTGGGGGTATAGTTGCTGCTGCTGTTGCAACTTCCCCTGCAGAGCAAGTCAAAGAGTAAGCTCCACCTTTCTCTTTTCTTCTCAATTATTATTCCTTCCGGTCCAATTTATTTGAACTTGTTTGATTGGGCACGAAGTTTAAGAAAAAAATAATACTTTTAGAATTTGTGATCCTAAAGAAGTTCGGATGGGGGGCCAGAGTATTTGTATGTTTATAAAAACTTCTCATTAAGGATAGATTTGTAACTTTAAGCTAAATTGTTACCAAATTTAGAAAAGGTTCGTTCTTTTTGGAACGAACCAAAAAGGAAATAGGTTCACATAAACTGGAACAGATGGAGTATGAGATACTCAACCTTGTAAGCATCAAATATATATAGGAAATAACTTCCATAGGCCAACCTATATATATATATATATATATATATATATATATATATATATATATATATATATATATATATATATATATATGTATTGTATATTATTGATGTATTACATGTTGTGGTAGGTTATTTGTCCTATTTTAGTTGGTTAGGTTAAGTATCTTTTAGGTGATCTGATACGCGTGTAAAAAATATTTTTTAACAGTCAAACTTTCATGTTTCAGATACACACTTCCAACATGGGCTAAATTTGACCTTGGAAGAGCACCAGTCTATTGGAAAACAATGAATGGTCTTCCTCCTACTGCAGTATGTTTCACATTTCCAAAATATGGATAGGTTTTATTGGTATATAGGGCCTGTACGCCTTTTAATTTTAGGTTCCAAAATCTTTTTTTTTATAGGGAGAGAGACTTAAGCTTTTCTATAATCCAGCTGCAAACAATATGGTCCCTAATGAAGAGTTTGGAATTGCTTTTAATGGTAAATTTTTGTTTGTTTTATGAAATTTTATGCCTAATAGGAATTTCCATTTCACATAATTACTCATATTACAATAATGGTAGTCTTGGCGTAACTGATAAAGTTGTTGCCATGTGACAAGGAGGTCACCAGTTCGAGCCATGAAAACAGCCTCTTGCAAAAATGCAAGGTAAGGCTGCGTACAGCAGACCCTTATGGTCCATTCCTTCCCTGGCTCCCGTGTATAACGGGACCTTAGTGCACCAGACTGCCCATACTAAGATTCTGAAGCTAAAAGAATACTAAAATCATCTTTTTTTTTTCTTTCATGTGTATGCAATTTTCTTCATCATGCTACACACTCTTAAATTAAGACTCTTAATTAGAACCTGTGATATAAAAATGAGTGAACCTCTATTGAAAATGCTGAATTCTTGAACCATAAATTCAGGAGGTTTCAATCAGCCTATCATGTGTGGTGGTGAGCCTAGGGCAATGCTGATGAAAACTAGAGGAAAAGCAGATTCTCCTATTTATACAATTCAAATATGTATCCCAAAGCATGGTGAGTTTTATTAGTTAAGAAACTTGTCTTAAATTGCATGACAAGACTATATCTTTCACCCATTTTTAACATTTTGTTTACCTGATTTCAGCCCTTAGTTTGATCTTCTCATTCACGAATGGAACCGAATGGGATGGTCCCTATAGACTACAATTTCAAGTCCCTAATGCTTGGCGAAATAAACCAACCGAGTTCTTCACTGAGGTAGCAAATGTTCAGTTCATATATTTTACTAGTTAACTAGCTTGATACTATTAGTTATATTGTTCTTTTTGAGCCCAGGCCCACACATCTTTAAAAGATGCCACTAGGGTGTAACGTATTTTTACTTATATACTCATCGTCTCTCCCGTGTTTTGTCGACGTGGGATTCACCCCTTTAGGGCCTCAGTGTCCTTGTTAAGGTTTGTCCCATCACCGTTTAAAGTTGCATGCAGAGTGACCCTAATACCATTATGTAACAGCCAGTCCTATAGTGATATTATCCACTTTGGGACCAAACTTGCACGGCTTTAAAATGCGTCATTGGGGTCTAAGGTCTATTCACTTATATACCCAACATTTCTCTCATGTTTTGTCGATGTGGGATTCGCCTAGGGCGTCACAGTGTTAATTTAACTGTGTAAATTTTGTTGTGCAGGGACTAGCAGGGGAGTTGAGTCAGGAAGGTGCGTGTGACAAGGCAATTTTCCCGGACACGAATATAGTGATCACAAGATGCGCTATGGTTGGTAACTTGTCTGTGGAAGGAGTAAGTAAACTCTTTTATTTCTGTTTTAATAAGTTTCAAAGCTACAGTATTTGATTAGAAGGGACACTATGGTGATGCAGGGTGATCGTTGCGATCTTGATTTAGTACCAGGATGCATTGACCCAAGCTCTCCTTATTTCAATCCACTAGCCAATGTTGATGATGGATCTTGTCCACCATATTCAGATGCTGAGGATTAACATATTTCCCTGGTTCCCTTGTGTGATAAAGCAAACATCTAGACTAAGTAAAGAGACACACTATATGAATCTCCAACCCTATACCGTGGATACTTAAAATGACCAGTTATATACAAGTAGCATCTGTACTGATATCTATGGTGCAGAACCTTACACAACTTTGATAATTACCTGTTGGCAATTTGGCATATAGGCTAGATGATTCTTCTTGTACTATTCGGTGTTGAGCCATCCCCATACCCCTCGGAACAAATTGTTATCATCATGGCAAGCAACGACTATAACATGATATCTATAGTGGATTACGTATCTTAAACGATTACTAACTATAACATGACAAGATTGCTGAAACGACACATATTTTTATGTTCAAAAAATTTTCTCGGAAACTGTACAAGGATGCATAAACGATAAGCAGAAAGAAACCACGTCAAAAGCATAAGGGACCAAGAGTTTACACAAGGTTCGAAGAAGGACCGCACCACTAAGAATTTTATATAGACAGCCTACCCGAAGAAATGCTGTATGCCAATTATATTCGACACTATAGAGGAACTGCCATGGAACTTAAACTTTGAAATGAAGTAAATAGTAATAACCAACAGACTAACAGTCATACTATAGATAACTTGCCACTTAGGAAGAAAATAAAGGTTGGTTAGACATGTTGAGACTTGAGACTAATTCCAAAGTTTTTACTTGTATATATGCCCTTTTTTCTCCTTTTTTCATACATTTCCTTTTCGGAAAAATAAACTAAACCTGTTGCGGCCAAACGCACACGCATGTATGCACGGTTGTCAAGTAATAAAGTGACTAAAAGTCGGATGTCGAACCCACGAGGACTTGTGATTAACTATTAACTAAATTAGACTATCCTAAGTATCTAACAAGAATTAAACCAAGAAATATTTGATTCTAAACTAACTAAAATAAAGAAAACAAATAATGAACTCTGAACAAAGGAAGAACTGATTTTTATATTATCAATGCGATGAAAACAATCTAGGGTTATGGACTATCTGACATTCCTATTGTATTCTTCAATTGAATTGACTAACTAATTCATTTAGTTCATTGGTTGACAGGGTTAATATTGCTCATAAGAATCTATCGAGTTCTTACTCGCCTATTCAAGCTAATCTAACGCATATACGTTTATGGAATTAGAACTAACAAGAACGCATTTATAATTCATGTACATCAACCAAGCAAGGCAAGTAGGTATATATCTATCCTAACTGCGAATATGTTCCCTGATGTCCAGGTTCAAGAACTTGCGCTACTCTATCCTATATGCAATCTAGAATTTTCACTTTCGAGTTCAACTCCATATTCGTAGATAGTATTCAATTGGTGATAAACCAATCAAATAATTAAGTATAAGGTTGAATAAATAAACTAATACGGTAAATCAAAAAATCAAAATCAATATTCAAATAACAATAGTCATGAAAGAACCACAACCCTAGAATGTGAAGTTTTAGCTCCACATAGACATGGCAGCTAAACAACAAATCATACAAAGAAACATAAAAAAATACTAAGTTTGGTGGAAGAAAATATGAAACCCGGCCTCCACGGCGGCTCTGTACTCTCCCTAGGTCAAAAATTTATGTCCAAAGTTACAAAAATAACGTTTTAAATGTACTTATACCAAGTAGGACTGGACCCATACGAAAATACCTTCTCTCGCGTAAAATAGGAAAATAACTCTATAAAAATTGCAAAGTCGCGTTGTAATACGGTGTGGTAATGGTGTTTGTCAGAGACCTTGCAATTTTGACCAGCAACAAAAATGGGCAATCACGGAGCGGAGCGGCTGTGGGAATTTGGCAAAATATAAAACATGAAAGTTGTAGCCTTTCTAAATAGTTTTCCAATGATATATTGTGAATCCCAAACGGATTTCTGAGCGAAAATTTATGTGCAATTTACTGGACATTGTGCAGTATGCCTGCTTGATTCTTCGTTTCATTCTTAAGGTGCACTATATCATCCATTGATCCCCAAATACGATCCCAACTTAATCCTTGAGCTTTTACTTATTCTTCAAAGCTTCAGAATAGTTTGAATTCCTTCCATAATATCTACATAGATCGGAATCACTCATACAAGGCATAAAACACACAGTTAGTGCAAAATAATAGCGATTAAAGCTCAAAAATAGTTAAAGTGCAGTAAATTAGAGTGTAATAAGCGACTAAAATACGTAATTATAGCCTATTATCATAGCATATATATATATATTCGGCATGTTATATATAAAAATTATATAGATTGTACACACTTTTTCGGCTATCGAATATAAATAGTTTATGGCGCGGACAAAAAGGGTAAAAAGTTCCTTTCTTTTCGATGGACTTGATAAGTTGAGAGTCTCGGCCCAAAACCTCACCCCATAATGGAGCCCAAGTTTACTTGTAAGTGGGCCTAGATTAGCTGACGTAGAAGCGGCCTCAACCCCGTGATTGTGATAAATGTTCAGTGACACATAACTCTGCATTTATTTCATCTCCTCCTCTTACTCGTGAATCCATAATTATCCTACTTAAATTTATGCACCCACCATTTTTTATTCACTTGTCACACTCTCCAACCAGGGAATTCAATAAATTTCCCATCTCTTATAAGATACCCCAGAAATGCAGACAATTTTATCACTTCATTTATGTTCCAAACACTTTTCCTTCTAACATGGCCTTTTTTCACTCAATACAAACAACTTTACTACTACCTCTTTTTTTCTTTCCTCTAGGCTGGTCATTCACCGTTATAATGTCTGATTCTGGTACGCCTTCAGCTCTGGTTGATGCACCACAAACCGGCTTCTCTATGAACAATAACCGTGCACGAACTGATCCCCGTGAACAAGAAGCTGTTTACAACATTATGAGGGCCACGGGGAACGAATGGGCCACCGATATCCCTGACGTTTGTCGTGGCCGTTGGCACGGTATTGAGTGTATGCCGGACGACGACAACGTCTACCATGTTGTATCGCTCTCTTTTGGAGCATTGTCCGATGATACAGCATTTCCTACTTGTGATTCAACTCATTCTTTCATTTCACCTTCTGTTACAAAACTTCCACACCTTCGAACTTTATTCTTCTACCGTTGCTTCAGTAACAATCCTCAGCCCATTCCAGCATTTCTGGCCCAATTAGGGCCCACTTTGCAGACATTAGTTTTAAGAGAAAATGGGTTCACGGGGCCAATTCCAAATGAGTTGGGTAACTTAACTGGTTTGAGAGTCCTTGATCTTCACAAAAATAATCTCAACGGTTCAATACCGGTTACTTTAGGCCGGATCACCGGTTTGAGGTCGTTAGATTTGAGTGATAACAAACTAACCGGTTCAATCCCGAGTTTGACTTTCCCTCAGTTAAATGTGTTAGACCTTAACCAAAATCACCTCGTGGATTCAATTCCATTCACACTCGTGAAGTGTCATTCGCTTATAAAGCTAGACTTGAGTCGCAATCGCCTCTCAGGCTCAATACCTAACTCCATTGACAGATTAAACGATCTTATCCTCATGGATTTGAGCTACAATAGTCTAACAGGTCCATTTCCAGTCTCGCTCAAGAAATTGAATTTTCTCCAAGCGTTAGTCCTCAACAGTAATCCAATGGACTCTACTACTCTACCAGATAGCACGTTTGATGGTTTCAGGGACTTGATGGTTTTAGGTTTAACGAATATGAATCTTCAAGGTCCAATACCGAAATCTCTAGGCCGGTTGCCTAAAATTCGAGTCCTTCATCTTGATGGGAATCAATTCAATGGCTCAATCCCATTAAGTTTTGGTAATTTAAATAGCCTAAATGAGCTTAGGCTAAACAACAACATGTTAAGTGGACCTATCCCATTTAAGAGAGAGATGGTTTGGAGAATGAGAAGGAAAATGAAACTTTCCAATAATGAAGGGCTATGCTATAACAAGGAAAATGGTCTTGGAGATGATTTAGAGACTTTGTTGGATTCAGGGATTGGACATTGTGGAGATTCCAAAACAGAACCAACAAAAATAGTGGAACATATTTCAACACTTAATAGAGGAAGTATTGCAACATCAAATAGTGATTCAGCAGTTACATTGAACAAATTACAACTTCTTTCTAGGAGCTTGATTCAGTTGGCAACTTTAGTTTTCTTTGCATTCCATTTATTATGAGAAATTGTTTAGTGGTTTGCGTACAGTTTGTTTTTTTTTTCCTTTTTGTCTTCCAACCTTTAAATGTAACAAAGCATCATAATATTGAATACGAGGAGTGTTATAACCTTCATTCTTCTTACCTTTTTCTGGTACTTTGTCAATGACAATTGTGAATAATAGTCCAAGTCTCAGGGCTTGGTCTTAGCTAGATTAACTATTTTCAAACAAACTTGGGCAATATTACAAAAAACACTTAACATCTAAATTCGAGATCATGCTTGCAGTTGGAAAGTCTCTAATTAAAGTGTAAAAACTTTTTATCGTAATACAGGGACATATCGGCCCATTCCGTGTAATTGAGTTTTCTGATTAGCTTCCAAGAATGAGGACTCTTCGTATGATACTTTTGGAATTTAGAAAACAATAATATTAGAATTGATCAATGCAACAGTAATTCGAAGCAATGCTGAGCTTCGATGGTGAGCTCCAACAGTGAGGCGATCATGTCCTTCACGCCATGAGAAGTCACAGTGCGAGGTGAGAAGAGAAAGGAATGAGAGAAGTTTTCAGAATTTCTCAATTGAATTAAAAAATAAAAGAGTGAATTGAACCTCCAGTATATACAATCGAACAACCAAGCTAATGCTCATTAACTGACTAATTCGGCTAACTAACCTCATAACTACCTAGTTGTACCTAGCTGATTGGTACAACTGTCATCTCTAACTAACTAATGACTCCATTAACTTCTAGCTAACTGATCAATACATATAATTAGTCTTAAAACTCTCCTCAAGTTGGAAGTGTAGTGAACACAGCCAACTTGCCCAATGTAGCACTCTGTTTGATCTCAGTCATGGCTTTAGCCAGGATATCTGCAAGCTGGTTGTCTATTCTAACATGATGGTGAGAAATTAAGCTTTCTTGTAGTTGATCGCGCACAAAATGGCAGTCTACCTCGATGTGCTTGGTCCTTTCATGGAATACTAGATTCTTTGCAATGTGCAAGGCAGATTGGCTATCACATAAGACTGAAGTGGCAAGGAAAATGGAACAATCAATTCTTCAAACAGTCTGCTTAGCCATACCAACTCTCCCACAACTTTCCTCAACGCTCGATATTCTGCTTCTGCAGAGGATAGTGATATTGTCTCTTGCTTCTTAAACTTCCAACTAATAGGACTGTTACCCAATAGTACCAGATATCTTGTGACATACCTCTTAGAGTCTGGGTAGCTTGCCCAATCAGAATCATAGTATGCCTTAATTGTATGATCCAAATTCTTGGACATGAAAATTCCCAAGGTGGGATCATTCTTTAAGTATCTTAGCAAGTGAAATGTTTCTTTCATTAGAGGTTCCCTGGGCTCCTGCATGAGCTGGCTTAAGTGTTGAACACCGTACGCTATATCTAGTCTGGTGTTGGTTAAGAAGTTTAGCTTCCCTACTAACTTTCTGTAGTAAGTGGGATCCTTCATTATTGTCCCATCCTTGGCTTTTAGTTTTATAGTGGGATCTAAAGGTGAAGAACAAGCTTTGTGTTCCAAACAATTCTACTCCTTCAGTAGATCTAACATAAATTTTATTTGTGATATAATGACCCCAACATCCTTATACATAATCTCCTATCCTAGGAAATAATGAAGTTGTCCTAAATCCTTGAATTTGAAATGTTCATGCATAAATCTATTGTGTCGTGCAATCTCATGTTGATCAGTCCTAGTCAATAACACATTATTCACATACACTGCAACATATACTGATGTATTTCCATTCCTTTTGTAGAAGAGTGAATAGTCATACATCTGCCTATTTATTTCGTTATAGAACATCATTAACTTATATATGTAATTATTATTTCTTTCTATTCTCTTTTTTGTTTCGATAATACAATGTATGCTCTCAGAGGCAAGTCTGTTACATCGATTAAAATAACAAAAATAATTGTGATGTTAAAAAAGAACAAAAACATAAGGTTGATAATTTAAGGGTAAAATAGATATTTTACAAAGTGTTTTGAAAAACTAAATGAAGGGAAAATATCTACATTTAAAGTTGAGGGAGAACGTTGATTTTTATAATAAGTGTAGGGTGTGCAAATAATTTTTTTTAAATCTATTTAATATACGTAATACTTGTAAGTTAATAATCTTTTTTTTCCTATTACCAAATCAAATTTTATTGGAATTTGAATATAAACCCGAGAACGGCCTAGGTATTTCCCTTTTGACATATTTTCGAATTCATGAATATCCCGAAAATATTCAAACGCTTTATGTAGCGCGTGTTGAAATCCATTTACCAACGTTCACCGCTTTCGACATCCCCACGAAATCTTCCCTCTATATAAAGGGAGTCGAGAGTATTACAGCTCAAGAAAGAAAAACCTCTTCCCTCATCTCTCTACATACAAATTTCAAAATTCTAAGCTTAACCCTAGTCCCTAAATTACTCATCAAACAATCAATCACTAAAGCCCTGTAGAACAGATTAAATTAAAAATCGTGCAGTAGTAAACTGCAATATCTGTTTTTGCTTACTAGTTTTAAATGATGTCTGCAATTGTTTGCCGCAAGAGATCATATTTTGAAGAATCACAATCACCGTCGCCGACGTCAGCGTCACCGCCGGTTTCAAAGAAGCTTCGTTGTTGTTCCTTCACCACCTCTCCCCTTAACTTCTCTCCGCCGTCCCCGCTGCCGTCTCTCTTCAATCAGCTGAGAGCTTTATTTCCTGATATGGACAATCAGGTTTGTCTTTTTTCTTTATCTCGATGTATATAATCTTGGCTGGGTCTGTAATGGTTCTGATATTTGTTTTATCGGAGTTGTATAATGTGCTAATATTGTTTATTATTCGTTTTTATTATATCTGTAATAATGCAAATTATTAGTATTTTGAATGAGACGGACGGGTCCAAGTGAAGCCGAATGAATGTTGAAGTTTTAATGTAGTCTTTACCAGCTATGTGCGGATTGATACACACTGTGCTTGTTTATTGTACAATTTCTTTTCAAAAGTAACTTCTTTTTTTTCAATTGTACGGCTCTTTGAGTGGCGAGTCACGGCCGATGAAAGGGGTTCAATTGAATTGGCGTAGATAGGACAAAAGATAATCTTTTCGTGTGTGTGATATATATGTAGAAGGAGTTTCCATTGTAGTGGCAAAGGTAGTTCAAGTGTAACTTTAGGTCCCGTGTTCGAATTCTTTGAATCCGCTTGTTAAAATTCCCTGATCTGTTGAATGCCATCACTATTTTCAAGGAACAATGTGAAACACGAAACCATAGGTTATGTTGTTCAATATTTTCATCTGTCCAACATTATTACTTACCAAAAGAAAAGAAAAAAGATAATTCTATTTTTGTTGAGTATCTTGCTCCTGATGCTTAAGAATGCAGTTTTAACCTGCTTTTCCTATGAATTTCAAATGCTTTTGTTCAAAAAGGTTCCCACAAAATTGTTGGTGGTCTGATGACTCTGACCTATAGTAAAAATCACAAAGTTGTCATTTCTGTAACATACTAGGTATAAAGATTCATTTGATTACTTAGTCAATTGAAAAAACGTTTTAGTTTGGCTGTTGTATATGGAGTCACCAGTTACTTATTTTGTATTCATACTCTTCAGCTACTTGAGAAAGCATTGGAAGAATCTGGCAATGACCTGGATGCTGCTATTAGGAGCCTGCATGAGCTTCGCCTTGGATATGCAGATGGAAACTCGGACACGAAAGCTGATAGAGAGATCGAAAATGGTAAGTGAATATCAAAATCCCATCATATGTTCAAAAGATTTGTTTGTTTATCATATACTTGGTGTAGCTCAGAGGGATGAATCCTAATTATATGTGAAGTTGGAATATGTTTATGTATAGACTCACCCATACACACGAATAATGTATACCTTTCTCGGGTTTTTGGCTAAGATCAAGTATATATCCACCCTACTGTTATCAATTGACTCATCAATTACACAATGGTGCAAGATTGTCCTGGGAGAAATACAACTTATCTTCCTTGACAGAAATAATGTGCCATTATTAATGAGTGAAAATATGTATCTACAGTTGGTTATTATATCAGTGGCATGCACGGATGGTTTCTGGTCATATTTATTAAGGATCTCAAGCCCCCTCCCCAAACCACACACTCACACACAAAAAAAAGCTTAAAGGTGTTTTTGGAAGGAACAGATACTAGATCTTGTGACTGGTAACACTCATTTGTTACAGATTAGTGTATCTGTGTTGTAGGTGTCAATTTTGGTATCAGCAACAGATAGTGGATCTTGTAACCGGTATCACTCATTTGTTACTGATAACTGATAAGTGTATCTGCGTTTGAAATGTCAATTTTGGTCCATAAATATGCAACCTATCCAAACTTGAGGTTGGCCAGTTGGGATATGACCCGCATCAATCCATATTGACCCAAGTATCTTAGGGCGGGTTGGATTGTAACTTGTTTATGAATTTAACCTGCTTTAACCCCGAAAATTATAACCAACTCATTTATTTCACACCCTAGAGGTGTCAAATTCAACTCATAAAAAATGTAGTCGTCCAACCTCAGACATGAGCTTGGTAGGTGTTGTTATGACCTGTTGCTCAATTCATGTTGACCCAATTTGTGTATTTGCGTGCATACATTTTCTTGTATACATGTATAGATGGTTATCATTTAATTACTTGTATACATTTGCGTATTTAATTTTAACAAGTATTCAAGTATTTGTGTGTGTCTGTGGTGTATGGAGTACTTGTTATCATGGACATTCCACTTCTCAAGCTTATAGTTAATTCATTTCAGTAGTTGACTTTATTTTTATCATTATTATTATTATTTTTTTTTTTTGGGGGGGGGGGGGGTGTTGTTGTAGTAGTATTGTGTTAATACCTGATCAGGAACATGATTTCCAATTATTCTCAAAAGAAAGATTCTGAATTTTCATGAAAAATTGGCAGCTATGAACCCCGCCAATGTGCCGGCTGCTCAGTCAGAAGATCCTTCTGAAAACAAGTTTCCTGCCAATGGTGCAGAATGGGTGGAATTGTTTGTGAAGGAAATGATGAGTGCTACAAGCATAGATGATGCCAGGGCTCGAGCTACCAGGCTGTTGGAGAACTTAGAGAAATGCATTAGTTCACGTGCAGGTGCAGAGGCAGCTCAAAATTCTCACCAGGTGGGTATGGGAAATGCATGTTTCCGTTTTAATCCCTGAGTTCTAGACTTATAGGCAATGAATTTCTTGCCAAGGATTGGTGGCAGGAAACATCACTAGTTGATCAGGTCTTTTTGGATATAATTACTATATATATATATATATATAAGGTTAAGAATATATTTAGTAATGTTCTCTATACATTCTGAGACTCGTTTCCTTGATTTCATTAGCAACATTAGTGGACTGTGGTGCTTCAGCTGTATGAGAATTACCATTAACAATTCTGGGATTACCCTTTGACGTGCTAATTTATCGACTTCAATTTATTTGTTCTTTTGGGTGTTGACTGTTCCTCAATTCGCAGGAAAATATTATGCTGAAACAGCAAATAGAAGTGCTTCTCCGAGAGAATACCATTCTCAAGAGGGCGGTGGCCATTCAGCATGAACGTCAGAAAGAGTATGATGAAAGGAACCAGGAAGTGCATCAATTAAAGCAGCTTATTGCTCAGGGTAAAGAGCAATTGAGAACTCTTGAGGTAAACATTCCAACTTCATAAACTTCTCACCCTAGCCATGACATATGACAAATTGAATGATTTTATATTTTCTCACAATAGTTGAGATTCTCCTTTGCTGATCTGCACCACTAATAGAAGGTCTGATTGCATTTCTTGGCCTAAGTGCTTGTCCAAACCCTTTATGACAATAATCATGTTGAAAATAGTTGTTGCTTAAACAATATACCTGTGTATTCTAGAATTTTCATCTTAAGTAGAGCTGTCAAGGATAGGTGGATAAGTACTGCAATATCAAAGGAAATTGTATAGCTATAGAATTTTATCAATTCAGCATTCTTTTACCTCAATAAAAAAAGGAGTTCATTCAATGTGACTGGCAGAGATGTGATAAGAATTGGAATGCAAAGAATGTCACTGAAGTACCTTTTCCTGAGAAAAGGGTATTATCCTCATTTCTGTAATGTTGGAAACTTAACCTCCAATTTGGCTTAACAGAAAATTACCTAACAACTGATGTAGAGATGAACATCTCAGTTACTAAATTGTGTTTTCGGTCTTCCCTTTTTTGAGAATAAAATTAATACCAAATGCTTTTTAAGGGAAGAAAACCATAGATGTTGTTGCTGAGCCAGCTAGCTTGGCATTTAGGTGTAGTTGATGAATTAAATGCCTTTCTATCGTTTACTCCATTATGTTCGCATGACAAGAACTGAAAGGTATCGAGCAAAAATTTCAAAATGTTAAAGAGTATGATCATTAATATCCTTCTGTAAGACCTTTTATCATCTTGTCAAACTATTATAATCTAACAATACCTTTTGCTATTCAACAACAATAACAACATACCCAGTGTGATCCCACAAGTGGTGTCTGAGAAGGGTTTACCCCTACGTTGTGGTAGAGAGATTGTTCGTACAAACCCTTGGCTCAAGAAAAGCATTTGCAAAACAGGTTGAAAATATAACAGTACAGGTTGAAACATATAACAGTAAAAAAGCTAAGATGAAAGTACTAAAGAAAATAAAAGTAACGATACCCAAAGTAAAAGAAACAACAGTAATAATATGGAGAAGAGGGAGCAGATAAGGTGCTCTAAACTAGAAGCATAATCTCCCACAGAAAAGAGAGAAATTGCTGGACTACCTACTGGCCTTCTATCCTAATCCTCGACTTCTATGTTCTCCTATCTAGGGTCATGTCTTCGGTAAGCTGAAAATGTGTCATATTCTGTCTAATGACCTCTTCCCAATTCTTCGTCGGTCTACCTCTCCTTAGACCTACCACTGCCGACAATACTTTTTGCTATTTTTTCATGAAACTTTTGTATCTTCAACAACAACAACAACCCAGTATATTCCCACAAAGTGGGGTCTGGAGAGGGTAATATGTAGACAGGCCTTACCTCAACCCGAAAGGGCAGAGAGGCTGTTTCCAATCGACTCTCGGCGCAGCGCAGGGAAGAGAAAGGCAAACAAAAACAAAAACACAAATTAAACTATTCGTAAAGTTTGTCCCACAGCAAATTGTTTCAGATTAAACGATTATGTAGCTATTGATGTGAAATATAGGCAGGTTTAGTTGAAAAGGATTTGTAAGACTTGCAAGCCACATTTCAGACAATGATGGCTGCAGTTTTTGCCGATCAAATGTTGGTGACCAAATTGATTTGACAACAAACTTAAAGGACCAAATTTTCTATGTACTCCATATATGGTCAATCATGACATGAAAAATCAAGAACTTCTGAAAGTTGCAGTGCTCCGCCTATGAAGGAGACTTTTAAGATTTACTTTATCCAGAAAAAAGTAGACTTTTCAGTTTTAGAGAATTGAAAAAGATACAAATTTCTCCGCTCTTAACTTTCTGATTTCATTTTCATGTCACAGTTCAACAATTATGCTTTGAAAATGCATTTGCGGCAAGCTCAGCAAAGCAACTCTATCCCTGGATTCAATCCAGATGTGTTCTAATGTGCCGAGCTTTCAAAGGAAGAGATGGACCCTGATATGGATGTTTTACGGGACATATCCTTTCTGTTGTCAGATCTTAGAGTTGTAAGGTTTCTCTAGGCCAACTTGTGCTGATGATTCCGGTGAACCTGTACACAAGGGACATAGCTAAATTTCCAATGTTGAAGGCGTCAAATCAGTAATCTTAGTGATGGAAACAAGCTGAAGTTTAAATTATGATTTTGGTTTCTTTCAGTATGAATTTTGTGAGGCCTTCAATTGATATACAAAATTAATAGGCAAAAGGTCTTTGCCATACATTTTTCTACACTGAATGGTTGATCAACATCCATCATGATACTCCATGTCTATGTTAGATGAGTGGTGTTGCTGCTAATAGTCGTATTTTCGTTGATCTTTGTAAGTATAACTATTGGTATTTTGAGATGAAACAATATAAATGAATTAAGATGTTGATAGTTATCGCTGGGCAATTTTTTATTCACACCGTGTGTTTATTAGTGCAATGGGTGCAGGTAATGCCCATTCACCAGCTTAGCTTAAATTAAATTATTTTTTTGGGGGGGGGGTGGGGGGTGGGCAAGACTAGCTTAGCTTAATCAGTAAACAGTGATATCGTGCATAAATCTTAGTCCTCAATTAAATGTTAGTCGAAACTTGACTATTCTCTTTTCTCCACCTAAACTAAATGAAACTTTTCCTGCCATAAGTTATATTTCAGCTGGAACACTGTTTACTAAGCAATTTTGTCTGAGCTGACATATTTTAGGTGTTGGAAGGTGAAATATCTAAGTTCCTGATTCAGCATAGTGTCATAGCAATCATAAAATTTGCAGCAATCTAGACTTCACGGCAAGAAAAAAGGAACTTTGGCTGTGTGATCGGATTCGAGTGGAAATAATCTCTACCTTGTGATCATATGACCGCATGTCGCAAAAATAATAAACATAAGATAAGGTTACATACATAAAACGTTGTTATGATCCTTTATCGGAGCCTGTATATAGCGGGAATGGTGTACCGTTCATTTGGTTTTTTTTTTTTTATAATTGATTTAATAGCTTTTTCTTTTTCCTATCATACAGAAACAACTCCGCAGAACTGCAAAACTACTACTAAGAATACCAATACTATTCGAAAGTATGCAATAATCTGCAGAAGAAGGGACAATAGGAAAGACCTCCGAATGTCTCCGACTAAACTAAACATTTGGCCTTGTAACTGTCGTACTTATCATTGATTAAACACTGGATTAAGTAAGTCTTTTTATTTAGGTGTCACTAGATATGTTAATTGTTCCATTTGGTTCAGTTTTCATGTAAACCAAAACCAAATTGACTCGGTTTGTTAAAATATACAAACCAAACACAACTAAACTAACGAAAGTCGTTTTTTTTTTTTTTGGGGGGGGGGGGGGAGAGAGATGGTGTTATACTTCAAAATCTTCTTTTCACACGAAATACAAATTCATTTCACTTGATCTACAAGACCTAAAGACATAATTCTGATATGTCAGTATATGTTTATGCAAGAATCGAACAAATTGATTGATATGTTATCTATTGAAAAAGCTATATGAGAAATTTCAAGATGAGACATTACAAGTTTTCATTTTCTTAGATCAAAAAGCAGTTTTACGTCCATACATGTTTGTAATTTGTCTAACCTTCATGATCAAAACAACAAAAAAGTCAGTCCTAAATATCTTCGATTTTGTATACGGTTGAGATCGAATGCCTCCGATCTATATATACTTGAGAGGTCGTCAGAAGTTCGAGTCCGGGTAAGGCCAGATTCGAGCTCGAGAAACCAGACCCGAGTTCGAAGGTAAAGCACGATGCATACCGAGGCCGGGTGTGTTCTAGACCGAAATACTACCGTTATGGATTTGTACCAGAACGAGCTAGATTCCAGCCACGTCCCCAAAGTCATGGCACAAATCACGGAATATGATTGTACAATTCCGTATTAGGTGGTTGGACAGTTGTACCAAGAATATTCCCTATTGTAAATGGAAATATTTCTTATTTGGACCCCAATCATTTGTAAGAATATCTTTTTACCAAACAAAGAATATACTCTCTACTTTTTGCATGTTGTTCATCAGAATTGTCCTTTATCTTAATTGTTCTTGCTTTGATTCTCCTACTTAATTGTTCTTCTTGCCCCAAGCCACTTCGAGGTCACTACTGCTAAGTAACAATTGTTTGATTCACTTCTATCTTTAATTTCTACTTCATATTTCTTGATTATTAATTGGTAATGAACTAAATCATATATCATTAAAATCACAAATCAAATTTAATTGTTACTCGTATTTTCGAGGTAAAACGTTTGGCGCCCACTGTGGGGATAAAGATAATAGGGATTATTTCTTTGTTGATTCTCGTTATACACGTTATGTTTACACTTTTTCTTGTCAAGATCTTTTGATTCCAGGCTTGAACATGTCTAATACACAAAATGCACATGTTCATGACAGTGAGGGTCCTGGAGAAAATAGTGGTATAGGTGTCGATGTACCACACATAAACCCTGAGGGAGTGCCAAATATAGAGCCAGTTGATATCAATTCGCATAACGCTCTAAGCACGGATTCATTCACAAATCCCGTAGGGAATGCACGCAGGAAAGCCCGATCAGGGGACCTAGGAACACCGGGAGTAGGAGATGGGGGAGTCAGTCTCCAAGTAATATTCGAGATGTTGCAGGATTAGTAAATCTCCATCGCTCAACTCCAAAGTCAAAATAAAACCCCAAGTGTAGCTGAACATGTAAATAATCGATGTGCTGAGCCAATGCCAGAGAGGTCTAATGAAAACGACTCGGGGACTGACCCCACAATTATAAAAATGCTCGAAGAGTTCACTAAGAGGATCGAGTCCGGAATAATGAAGATCGAAGACAATGAGAAGAAGGTGGAGACTTATAACTCCCGTGTAGAATAGATACCAGGGGCACCTCCAGTTTTGAAAGGTCTAGGCTAAAAAATACATACAAAAACCATTCCCTCAAAGTGCTGCTCCAATGTCCTTCCCTAAGACATTTCGCATGCCCGATATATCCAAGTATAATAGAAAAACCAACCTCAACGAGCATATTACTTCATACACTTGAGGAATAAAATGAAATGACTTGAATGGCGACGAGATCGAATCAGTGTTGTTGAAAACGTTTGGAGAAACACTAATCAAAGGGGGATCCTTTCTTTGGTATCACAACTTAGCTCTTAACTCTATTGATTCGTTTGCTATTTAAGCGGATGCCTTCGTGAAAACGCACGTTGGGGCCAAAAAGGTGGCCACGAGAAAGTCGGACGTCTTCAAAATTAAGCAAAGGAGAGATGATATGCTAAGTGAGTTCGTGTCCCGGTTTTATATGTAAAGAATGGAATTACCTCTTGTCTCCGATGATTGGGCAGTATAGGCCTTTATATAAGGTCTGAATTAAAAGAGCCGATCGCTTCTCGATTGTTGAAGCAGAACTTGATTGAATATCCAACTGTGACTTAGTCGGATGTGCATAATCGTTATCAGTCAAAGATTAGAGTCGAGGACGACCAGTTGGGAGCCCCCTCAGGTTCAGTTTATCCTAACAGATTCGCGGCCAATCTCCCTAGGGACACAAATAGGGAATCGAGAATCAACAAAGAGTGGTATCATCCATATGCCAATCGAATGAGCAGTAGCCCGATCCGTAACACTCCTTGGAGTAATTGGAGAAACGATCAAGGTCAAAGCTCTCAGCGATTCATGAGCAAAAGAGGGTTCGACAAGCACTCTAACAGTCCAACTCCATTGAGGCTCCTCGATTATCAGAATACAACTACAGCACCGATGCATATTGTCTCCGCTATTGGGAGAATTAAAGACACCAAGTGGCCCAGGCCAATATAGACTGTTCCTTCTCAAATAAACCCAAACTTGATGTGCAAGTATCATGTCACACATGGTCATCAGATAGAAGATTGAAGACACCTAAGGGAAGAAGTGGCTCATTTGTTTAACAAGGGCCATCTTCGAGAATTTTTGAGTGATCGTACCAAGAATCACTCAAGGAGATGCAAGGAAAAATGAGAATTAAGAACCACAATATGTAATCCACATGATCATCAGAGAAGTTGACGTCCCACAACTATCCATGATCAAACACACCAAAGTATCGATCACGAGTGAAAACAGACTCAGAGTTATGTTCTCGAAGACATCTTATCATTATGTGACAAGGAAACATAAGGCATATCTCAACCTCACAATGACGTTATGGTAATCTCTATTCTTTTTAATAAAATTCAAGTTAAACGTATTTTAGTGGATTCAGGTAGCTTAGTAAATATAATCAGATCGAGGGTCGTGGAACGACTCGGCCTACAAGATCAGAGTGTACATGCATCCCAAGTCACGAATGGCTTCAACATGGCAAACGAAACAATGAAGGGAGAGATCAAATTGCCAATAAATGTAGCCCAGACCATACAAGATACGAAGTTCCATGTCATCGAAGGTGATATGAGGTATAACGCAATTCTCGGGAGACTATGGATACACAACATGAGGGAAGTACCTTCAATTCTTCACTAGATGATGAAGTTCCCAACGGAGGAAGGAATAAGAATGGTCTACAGGGAGAAACATGCTGAAAAATAGATGTTTGCGATCGAGGAAGTAGGGCCGATTCTAGAACCTACGACCTCGGAGGAGTCGAGCCCTAAAGATAAGCAGGCCACCAAATAGCAATTACCGCCTCCATCCTCGATAGAATCAAAGCAACATGAGATCGAAGACAAATACGAGGATTCTTGTACTCCTCGAACTTTCGTCGTTCCCAAAGAATCTGATGCGACAAAATCAACTGTTGAGGAACTAGAGCAGGTTATTTTGATCGAGTACATGCCCGAGAAAAAAGTATGCATAGGTACAGGATTAACCCTGAACTCATGAAAAAAATCATTCAATTTCTTCTTGATAATATGGATTGCATTACTTGGTCCCACTTTAATATGATAGGGATCCCACCAGAAATCACCACACATCGGCTGAGCACCTTTCCTAGGTTCAAATCGGTAAAGCAAAAGATGAGGACTCAATCCGAGGTAAAGCATGCCTTTATAAAAAACGAGGTAAACAAGCTCCTTAAAATAAGATCAATTAATGAGGTAAAGTATCCAAAATGGTTAGATAACGTAGTTGTAGTTCCTAGAAAAGGAAATAAACTTAGAATGTGTGTGGATTATAAGGACTTGAACAAAGCATGTCTGAAAGATTCTTTCCCATTGCCAAACATCGACCGAATGATCGATCTCACGACTGGCCACGAGACCCTAACTTTTCTTGATGGCTACTCCGGGTACAATCAAATTCAGATAAACTCGGAGGACCGGGGAAAGGCTTCATTTATAACTAAGTTTGGAACTTATTGTTACAACGTAATGCCCTTCGGGCTAAAAAAACACAGGAGATACATACTAATGCCTAGTTAACAAAATGTTCGAAGAAGAAATAGGTAAAATAATGGAAGTCTATATCAATAAAATGTTGGTTAAGTCCCTGCGTGTAGATGACCATTTAGTACATTTGCAAGAAACGTTTGCAATTTTGAGGAAATACAACATGAAGCTTTGTCACGCCCCAAATCGGGGAACATGATTGGCGCCTGACCGGGTTGCCCCAGTCAAGCGGACCTGGGTGCCTTTCATTCCCATGCATTACCCCTGTGTTGATTGTTCCTCATTAACCAAATATCTTACTAATCATAAATGACTTCACGATAAACAAACAAAACCATACGGGTGATTCATTAACAAGTTTGCAGTTTTTACAACGCCCGACATAACATAATATATACATAAGACTGGAATCCCACAGTTTACATGTCTACAGAGCCTCTAGGATACAAAAGGGAATACAATACTTGCCGGTAACAAGGCTCCAGCTATACCTTGCAAAAACCAAAATGAAATCTAAACAAAAGTGGCATGAACCACACAGGACCCCGAGGAAGAAAGGGGCTCACCAAAACGGGCAGTGGAAGGTGAAGGATACTACTGCTGATGAGCTGAAGTGCCTGCTACTGATCCACCTACAATCATAACACGAATGTAGCATCCTCGGCAAAAGGGACGTCAGTACACTTGAATTGTACTGGTATGTATGGACAAACTTTGTCCCAAGTTAACTCAATCTGTTAAACAAGAATCACGATGACAAGACAGCCAATAGATTACATCAAGAAATCAATTAAGCTAACTCACCATGTTTCCCACCTTTTACTCATTTCAGATAAGCCTCAACACAAGCACGTTTAAGGTCAACATATAGAACAATAACCAATCAACCACATAAATTGCAAGTAGTCAAACATAGGGGCAATCAGTGCCCCACAGGTTGCAAACTCTCCTGCTGTCTCCTTTCACAATTTCATATTAATGATTTTGTATCAATTTCATTTGCGATTTCGGTCGCTTTCCATCCTTATTACCTCGTCCACCCTTATTACCTCGGCCACCCTTATCACCCCAACCCAAACCTTATTTCTTCATGTTACGGCGTGCAACCCGATCCCACCGTACAGTTTTCAAACACAACAATCACAAACAGCAGATAAGGTACTACACACAATTACAACAAGTTCAAATAAGCAACTTACACATTGGTTCATGTTCTCAATTACTCATCAAGCCAATATCACAATCAAGTTACAAGTGTTCCAAAATCGAGAATGTTCATACTGTTATGTTCAACAACTTACCACACCTCAAGTGTTTCGTTTCTTTTCCACAAGGTACCATACATGCCATCATAGCAATTGTTCACAATTATTTACCAAATTAAACTCTCATTTATCTTTCGGCTCATATCTTATATTACATCACTCATAGTTCAACAACAACTTCAATAATTTCACAAAATTTGTCAATTTAACACGAACCAAACAAATTTCACACATATAGGCGATTTCACAAGAATCAAAATTAGACATACATACCTGGTATCGAGCTTCCTTCCGTTAACTTTCTACTTTATGCTTACCCAAGCTATCCTATCTTTGCCGGCCTTATTTTGCAGACTCTTACACCTATTCACTTCCTCTTTACTAAGAAAACAAGTTCAATAATCATGCATGAGTGAAAAATCTCATTTTCAAAAGCTATTATATGCAACCCTCTCCTTACCCATTTTAAAACTGAAAATTAGGAAAAAATAGTTAGGGTTTTTTACCTTGAAATGATTTGGGGAAGTTGAATCTTTGCCCTAGAATCCTTTGGACTAAATGGTTGGAACAATCTTTGAAGATGAAGGACTTCTCTCTCTAAAACCCCTCTCTTCTCTCTCTAATTTTGGAAAGATGATATGATAAAATGAAGGAGAAAGGTGTTATTTTAAAGAAGAGGTCGGGTTGAAATTTATAAAATTTCTGGGCCGGGTCAATTCTGCGGTCGCATCTGCGATCGCAGAATCAACATGCGGTCCGCATAGTGACCGCGGAATTGCCTCAAAATTTACACAAGTTATGTTAAGGAATGCGACCAAAATGCGGTTTGCATTCTTGATCTGCGGTCGCATAGTGCACCGCAGATTTGACAATCAAAAACCTTCGAGAATTTATGCGGTAGATCTGCGGTCCGCAGATCCATTCTGCGATCGCATATCGACCGCATTCTCGACACCAATTTTTGTAAACCTTCTGTTAAGCTCTGCGGCAGGAATGCGGTCCGCATAGCAGATCTGCGGTCGCATTCCTGACCGCAGAATCGATACTTTTCTGGAAAAAATTGACTCTTTACATTTTTGAAACTTAAATCACCACACATTATTCGGACCATGGCACCACAGCTACTAGGTTCCATGCACCAAAAATTTTACGGGGCCTTACAAGCTTAACCCAGAGAAATGTGCCTTTGGAGTCGGCTCAGGTAAGTTCCTCAGCTTCATGGTATCAAATCGAGGTATTGAAATCAATCCAGATAAGATCAAGGCTATCAAGGATATCACGATCGTGGATAGTGTGAAGGTCGTGAAAAGGCTACAAGGGCGAATAACTACCTTGGGTCGATTCATCTCGAGGTCGTCGGATCGGAGTCACCGGTTCTTTTCTTTGCTAGAAAAGAAAAATGATTTTACGTGGACCCCGAAATGTCAGAAATCCTTGGAAAAGTTAAAGCGATATTTGTCGAGCCCACCTTTGCTTCACACCCCCAAACAAGATGAAAGGCTTCATTTATACTTGGCAGTATCCGAGATAGTGGTAAGTGCAGTACTAGTTCGAGAAGAGCAAGGTACACAATTTCATGTTTATTACGTAAGGCGAACTCTTGAGATGCTGAAACTAGGTACCATCACTAAGAAAAATTAGCACTTGCATTAATAAGCGCATATAGAAAGTTAAAACCATATTTTCAATATCATCTTATATGTGTATTAACCATGTACCCCCTTTGAAACATTTTTCATAAGCCCGAGCTATCGATCCGATTGGCCAAATGGGTTATCAAACTTAGTGGGTATGATATTGAATATCAACCCCGAACGGACATCAAGTCTCAGATCCTAGCTGACTTCGTAGATGATTTTACGCCAACCCTCGTACCCGAAGTAGAGAAAGTAACTCATGGTAAACTCGGGCACAACATCAGTAGTATGGACCTTTTTTATGTACGGTGCCTCGAATGTAAAAGGGTCTGGGCTCGGCATTGTCTTGAAACCACCCATAGGTGATACTATTAGGCAATCTATCAAAAATCCAAGATTAACTAACAATGAGACCGAATATGAGGCCATTATTGCAAGTCTTGAGCTAGCTAAAAGCTTGGTAGCAGAAGTCATCGAGTCCAAGTGCGACTCTTTATTGTCGTAAACCAAGTAAAAAAATGCTTCGAGGTTCGGGAAGACAGAATGCTACGGTACTTGGATAAGCTACATGTAACTATACACCGCTTCAATGAGTGGGATTTAGACCATGTGCCTCGAGAGAAAAATAGCTAAGCTGGCGCACTTGCTAATCTGGGATCCTCGGTTAAAGAAGACGACATCGTCCTGGGGGCTGTTGTCCAATTATCAAGGTATGTGGTTGAAGAGGTTCATTCAACAAGCCAAACATGGAAATGGAGGAATAAATATATTTTGACTATTTGAAGAATGGAAAACTCACATCGGACTACAAAGAATCAAGGACCTTACAAGCCAAGGCTGCTAGGTTTGCATTAGATGAAGATGGAACATTCTATAGGAGTACGTTCGATGGGTCGTTGGCGGTATGTTTGGGGCGAGAAGACACCAATTATGTCCTTCGAGAAATCCATGAAGGCACTTCTGGGAATCACTTCGGCGCCGAGTTTTTGGTTCACAAAATTATCAGAGCAGGTTACTACTAGGATAGCATGGAAAAGGATACTAAGGAATTTGTCAGAAAATGTGATAAGTGTCAACGATTCGCACCGATGATCCATCAGTCTGGAGAACAACTTCATTCGGTCCTATCCACGTGGCATTTCATGAAATAAGGAATGGATATAGTCATCCTTCTACCAATGGCCCCAAGTAAAGCTAAATTTATCATGTTTATGACTTTATCCGGTACCACATCATATGTTTATTCGGGGATACCCACCGAGATTGTGTGTGACAACGGAAAGCAATTCATCGGTAGCAAGGATACAGAGTTCCTCGAAGGACCAAAAATAAAGAAGATTTTATCGACAGCATACCACCCAACCCGAAATGGACAGGCCGAGTCAACAAACAAAACTATCATTCAAAACTTGAAAAAAAAGACTGGACGATGCAAAGGGTAAATGGAGAGAAGTTTTAACCGAGGTCTTTTGGGCGTATCGGATCACATCAAAGTCCAGTACGGGGGCCACCCCATTGTCTCTAGTATATGGCTCTGAGGCCCTCATCCCTATTGAAATTGGAGAATCCAGATCCAGGTTTTGGCATGTATCGGAGGAGTCAAATCACGAGGCCATGAATGCCAACCTCGAGTTATTAAATAAAAAGCAAGAAACGGCGCTCGTTTGGATGGCCGCACAGAAGAAAAGGACCGAAAGATACTAAAATAGAATAACCAACCTTCGACATTTTTGAATCAGGTACCTAGTCCTACAGAGAGTCACCCTCAATGCTCGAGACCCAAATGAAGGGAAACTTGACACAAATTGGTAAAGACCGTGAGTTCTCGGAGTCGTCGGTAAAGGATCTTACAAACTCAGTACAATGGATGGCCAACAACTGCCAAACAATTGGAACATAGCATTCCTCAAACGGTACTACTGCTAAGGTATGACTTTATCCTTTTTATCCATTTGAGTTTAAAGCTAACTCATTATAGGTTTTCGATCGAGGGCATATGATCTCGAAGGCATCGTATTTCTACACGAAGGCCTTAGGTATTAAAGCATGTGTTGCACTATTTTTCCTGTAGATCGGATTTTGGGCATACAATCTCGAAGTCATCGTATTTCTACATGAAGGCCTTAGGTTTTAAATCGTGTGCACTCTTTTTCACTTAGATCGGATTTTGTCCCAAATGGGGTTTAACGACAAGGTTTTTAACTAGGCAACAATTATGTACTACCTAAGGAGAACTCAACAGTATCCAAGGTTTCATTTCAATCAACCTCGAATACCGGGGGGCATCACCCTCGGAGATTATGTTTTCAAGGAAAATACTTCACGTCTAAGAGGCCCTCAATAGGAAAACTTTGTAATGGGCCAAATGGTCAGATGAACCGTGTCCACATAGAATAGTCAAGCCCCAACGACAAAGCATGTACGTATATATCAGTTATTTGAAAAAGCATTTTGTAAATATCAAAAACAATTTGTGTCTCAAAGAAGTATGCTATTACACAAACTGTACACTTGTAATCCTATGGGAAACGACTCAAGAGCCAAAGCATAAAAGCATCATCGAATACTCGGGGACTGTTATCGACAATCAGTACATTCGAGTCATCAAAAACTCGAACTTATACGACCTCAAAGGGGCACCCCCCTCGAAATAAAGGCCAAGTCCAAGATACGCAGGGAGTAACTTTTAAGTTTAGAAAATTATCGGGAAACAAGTCCAAGTGACATATCCGAAGGCTACGACCATACTAAATACTACAGTCATATAAAGTCTACGGCCAAAATAATGCGGCTCAGAGACGTCCAAATTTTGCTATAAATTAAAGGCCTTCAAACACTTTGTAAAGCCTGGTTAAATTAGGCTACCCTCGAAAATAGAAAAATATAAAGGGCTCCGATAAATTCAACCCCCAACAATTTGAGGGCCTCGATAAATTCATCCCTAGAATAATCCAAGGGCTTCAATACCGCCCTCCTTCGGAACTAACTCAAGAGGTATTCAATTATGTTTGCACAGACAAATTACTAATAAGATTCCGATACGTCGAACCTCCGAAAAACCCAAACGGGTACAAAAAGCACACGCTAAGGCATATAAAAAAATTTCTAGTATTTTAACCGAAAAGAGAGAAAAAGTATAGCCACTTTAAAGGCCGAATCCGCCCGACCTAAAGAGCCTAACGGCCAACCTAAAGAGTCGCATGGCTGACTAAAAGATCCTAAGGGACAACTTAAAAGAGTTTAAGGGCCAAACCATATAGATTTCAAGACCTCGCTCCCACTCAACTCGGACTCAAGAATCCCATTATTCCGAGTTCATATCAAATTCATTTAAGCTTGACTCGAGGGTGAACAAATACCCAAGGGGCATTATATTGATAATAAAAACCTAAGGGTTTATAGTTTTGAGTCCAAATCAATACTTGGACTGATTGTTTGAAATTCTTCCGCAAATGAGAACAAAATAAAATTCAACACAAGTTAAGGATAGAGCAAAAAGATACTTATATCCATGGCGGGTGGGGGGTGTTTTACAAAACATATTTATAACACCCGCGAAGGGCCCTTGCACAGAAAAGAAAATGAATACCGAATATATTTTCGGGGTCGCACCCCCGGTAACGTCATCTGCAGAAACTGCACATTCAACAACTCTATATTCTGGAGCCTCCTCTCCCTCGGGAACTTCTTCTTCACTTTTCCCGTCCCCAGAGCCACTCGCTACGTCCTCATAATCGGAGGAGACAAGAAACCTGGCATCGGTTTCTCGCGCCATTGCCTTGGCTATCTCCTCGCCAAGATTGGACCCCCAGGCATGGATTTATTCAAGAGTCTCCCTCCGGGCTTGGATCTTAGCCAAATTATTGCTCCGATTTCCCTAGTTTGAGGCCTCCCTCAACTGAGGTTGAACGGCCGCAGCATCTCATAAGTACATGGCAATGGATTTATCAGCCGCAACTTTCATCTTCTAAGCTTCAGCCTTAGCCTATACAGTTTCAGCCTTCGCCTGTATAGTTTTGGCCCGGCCTCTAGCGAGCACAACCTCTAAATCCCCGATCTTCTACGACTGAGCCATACCATTCACTTTAATGCCTCAGAGCTGGGTTTCAGCCGAGGCCAGTTGGGCCATAAAAGCTTCTTTATCGGTAGCAAGTTGATCCATGTTCTTCTTCCACTAATGACAATCAGCTTTAACTTGATCAACCTCGCTCCGAAACTACCCAATCATCTCTAGCTTTTGATGCAGCTGAGATATCGAAGTGTTAGCCTCCAAAGTAGGGCCAAGAGGGCGGTACAATGTTAAAATCACAATTACCTGCTCATATAGCTCGGAGTCACTTTTTTTAGCTTTGGTCAATGCGGTCCGAAGATACTTAAGCTCCTCTTCCTTTTGGCTACAGAGGAGCCTTAGGGCCTTCTCTTTGCCCGAAACATTCTTGAGCTCGGCCTCATATTCCCGCACCTCAGCTCTAAACTTTACGATGACCTATACGTGGTGTTAGCGGAAACGTAAAAGAAAGAACACAAGATTTAACGTGGTTTGAATCAAAATAGTCCTACGTTTACTAGAGAACAATTGTCTTTCTATTATTAACAAAGGAAGGGGATATTTTCCAATTACACTTAAAAAGAGAATTTCTCTCCTAACTCTCTACTCACTACAATGTATTGTATTATTTTTTGGATGATTTCCACAAATGAAGGAGTGCATCTATTTATAGGGATAAAGACCTCCTCTTGATGTCATTGGTGACATCAAATCACCTCCTTTTGATGTCATGGGTGACATCAAAAGAGGAAGTACTTACCCGGGAGAGGAGATGTTGAGCCCCTTTGAAGATGGTGGATGCATTGGTAAGGTTATTGACATCCCCAATCCCAGCGTAGCAACCCTGAAAGGGATCTTCCTTGAGGACCTTGCTCGAATCGGTCATACGTAGAGCATTGGCTTCCTTGATTGCCCCCCAGAGTAAGTTGGAAAAGAAAGGGAGTGACCTATTATCATCACCCCAAGCTCTTCACTTGGGGTGTTCTCATTAGCTTTGGGTATGTACGCATTTTCCCTCTCCGGTATAGTTGTTGTAGATGGAGGGACGATCCCAAACTCTGGGGACACGAGGGCCTTGCCTACATCTTTTTTTGGAGTTCCCTCACCACAAGATGAGGTCTCTAGGACGGAGGGCTTGGCGGCCTTCATGGGTTTCATGGCTCGAGGCACCCGCACCAACTCTTCATCATTATTTTCTTCATCACCTGTGGACCAATGGGCTGAATCCGCGCTCGCCTAAGCAAACCTCTTCCACGGCCTCCGAGTATGGGTTTTCTTATTTGAGTGCTTCGGGTTTCAAAACCCTCTTCCTTTTATTATCCTTCTCTGATTTCAGAATCGAAGGCTTAGTCTTCTTCGGGGGCGGAGTCGGCCTTATCTCAGATGCATCCCCAAGGCCTGCACAAGTAAATATGAGTAAATTGACACCACCAGTATATGAAAAGTATTTAAAGCTCAGGAAAGCACTTACCATGGTTCTTGTCCTCCTACTAGCCCTTTGCTAATTCATGCCACTTGCGCTCATCGTAGGAAGAGGTGGCCGTTAACTTTCAAACCCAATCCTCGAGGTCCGACATTGCGAGGGGCGCCCAGGTAGTGGCTGCCAAAAGAAGGGTAAAAGTATTATGAAATGAAGAAGTAGAACATGAATAGATACCAGGGAAAGGAAGTTCACTTACGATTAACGTTCCACCTCTCCGTGAATGACATTTTGTCCCCGGGGATAACATCCGAAGTTTTCACTCTAATGAACCGGCTCATCCGACCTCGATCTTTGTTCTCGTAAGTACTTGCAAATATGGGTTTTATTGTTCGCCATTGCAACTTAATGAGACCTCGAAATAGCTGGGGCCGATACAACGGGGTCAGGTGGCTGAGGGTGAATTCTAACCCCTTAGCCTTTTCGAAAAAAAAGTGCATCATGATCACAATATGCCAAAAATAAGGGTGAATCTGACCGAGGGTGACTTCGTATATTTTGCAGAAGTCGATCATTGCCGGATCGAGGGGACCCAATATGAAGGGATAAGTGTAAACACTTAAAAAATCCTCCATGTGGGCAGTAATTCTTTCCTCGGGCCTCGGGATCTGAATCACGACCTTATCTCCCCAGCCACAGTCCCTCCTCACATCCTTGATGAGCTTCTTTGATATCAAGCTAATATATCGAGATGCATGCTCACACCGGCCTGGGACGTCGGGGAGATTTTCAATACTAAAGTCCTTCTTGATTACACAAGGGTCAGGGGTGATTTCCTCAAGAGTTGGCAGCACCACCCGTTTGGCCGGACGAAAAGTAGAAAAAGATGACGCCTTATCTTTTTTGGGGACCATTTTGGAAGTTTTAGCCATGAATGTAAGCTAAAAAATATAGATTGCACAGGGATGTGCTGTTTTCTACAAGAGCGTCGCTTAAAAAAATGGTGGAAACGGGTGATAATAGAAAGAGGTGAAGATAGAGAAAATATAAAGAAAGAGTAAAGTTCTTTACTTAGAGGAATCGCCTCATATTAATAGAAGGGCAACGACGGTTCAACGACACTAGTGGCCGACAAATACTGGCCATTTATAAGTAGCTCACTAAAAAAATTGGCCAATTCATAAAATATTAATAATATTAGCCAATTAGCTATTTGTAGCAAAAAAAAGTCAAGTTTTTTCTTTCTTTTGAATGAGTGTTATTTGATAGATTGGATACATCTTAAGTAACTTGAATCTCAATTTTGAAATGATTTGGTGGAGTTTTGAGATGGTTTGAATTGAAAATTCGAAGTAGAAGATGAACATGAAAAATGATATTAGAAGATGAACATGAAAAATGATATATATATATATATATATATATATATATATCACACTGTGTATCATATATGCATCATATTTGTATCAAATGTATATCCATGTATACCTGCGTGATACATCTTTGATACATGTGCCGAAGAAGAACTTTTAAACTCGATTTTAACTAAGAATTTGATACAAATTCTGTTCGAATCACATCCAGTCTTCCTCAAATTTTGTATATAGACTCATTTATATGTTTTCAATGAATCTCATCCATACCCATTTAAAAAGTTATTTTTTGCTTAGATTTTTGGAATCTTGTATATATTGCATTCATCACTTTATTTGCTACCTCATTCATGAAATTTCTTTTTCGTCTTACATCTAATGTTGCTAATTACGTTTTAAAGTATGGTAAAAGATTTTTGTGTGTGATTCTTATAGAGAAATAACCTTATTTCTTTGGATTTTCAATTTGTATATATGTTCGATTAATTTTGATAAGCCTATGATTAATGGTTAGAGATTTATAAGTTAGATTTTTTGGAACATTTATGTAAGATTGCCTATAGGATAAACTAATCTCACATTGAAGCTCACGAATCACGATCTCTTTATCTCACGTATAAAACGAGCCTACGTTGGACAAAATGCACAATCAAGAAGGAGCGGGTCGGGTTTGATTTCTCAGTCACCAACCCAATTGCAGACGTGAGACCACCCGGTATTTCTCCTACATTATCCTCCCCATCCATCGCCACCACCACCGTGAAAACCTTCAGTCCTGGCGAATCGCTAATTCAAATCCTAAATTCCCACCTCAACCCTAACTAATCGTCATTCACAAAGCAACCTCCATTCAAATCCCGCTGTTCCATTCCTCAGTTCGATAATCCGATCATCAAATTGTTGAATCAAGATGGTGTTAGCACAATTAGGGGGGAGCATATCACGTGCTCTCCAGCAAATGAGCAATGCCACAATCATTGATGAGAAAGTTCTCAACGAATGCCTCAATGAAATCACACGTGCCCTTCTTCAAGCTGATGTTCAGTTTAAGCTTGTCCGTGATATGACTACCAATATTAAGAAAATTGTTAATCTTGATGATCTTGCTGCTGGGCACAACAAGCGTAGGATCATTCAACAGGTTACTTTCGCTTTCAATATGATCTTTTATGCCAAAATTGAATTTTTTTGCCTATAAATTTGCTAATTTTGGATTGTTGGTATACTTTTATTTGATTTTTCAAGTCAACATTTGAACTTGTTCATATATTGTATTATTAGGGGTTCGCGGTGTGTGTCTGATATCCTGCACTATCTTAGTGATTGGCTTTTCATTTGAATAAATAAGTATTTTTCGACTTATGTAAGCGTGTGAAAGTTAAAATTGTTTATAAGTCAAAATAAGCCAAAAACAATAAGCTTGTCACACTTAAAGCACTTTTAATAGTGACCAAGATTTTACTATTTTATCATTAAAATATTCATGTTTAAAACAAAACTCCTACATCGTTACTCACTGCCTCAAGTATTTTTTTAAGCTAAACCCCGACCTCTTCAAGTTTGCAATTCTCATTGATTATTTAAGATAAGTATATTCTCTATTCCTTCTCGTATTTGTTTCTATTTGATTGTGTATTGATCTTTCAACTGTATGTAGTAAATGAGGACACATCAAATTTTTGGTGTATTGCTTTCTAAGGGTTGTGGTGAGGAAGACAGTGTTATTTCTTCCAATATTTTGTCCTATTTAGGTTTATTTTTTAGTGAAATTTTTTTGTTAATTTATTAATTATTATAATTTATGATTATATGTTTATCATAAAATAAATTATATTATCTTATCTAAGCACAATTGTATTTAAAATAGTATAACAAATAAAATATTTAGTATTTGAATCGATCGGGAGCCTAAAATTTTAAAGAAATCGTGCCCTTATCTATACCATATTAAAAGTATGAAGACCCTTAGCAAAATATCGTTCGCCTTTTTTACCCTTTTAAAATAGAATTTAGTCATTTTATTATTTTTCTAAAATTTAGGATTTCAAAATTAACTAATTAGTTTTACTATCAAACATTTCCTTATTTAAATACAATTTCAAGATGTTAAAAAAGTCTCCTTCTTTGAATACAATTTCACGATTTTAAAAAGCTAAGAGCAATATATTTTATCTAATTTAGACGCCTTTAATAAAGACATCGGAATTCAATTGCTACATTAAGTTTTAGTAATTAACTATCATTATTTAAATATTTTCTTCCAAGGCCTAATATTTAGGACTACTTATTCTTTTCCTACATAAAAAGGATTCCTTCCAAGCATTAAAAGGTAACGTGGTGTTGACCACTCTCTTTTTTAACTACTTCTATTTCTTTTAATTTTTTAAATACAAATTAAATTTGAGAAATTTTATATACCTTCTTAATAATTGTGTTAGTTATAAGATGGTGATAATAACTAAATTAGTAGAATTATTGCAAGAAGATCAAAAAAAGATTTTTTTTATATTAAGGATACTATAACTAATGACCTTGAATTGGACGTGATTTTTGATAATTTGTCGTTATTTTATATTGAGCGACAGGGTTTTGCTGCTTGGCTACATAATTTATTTGTGGCAATTTTTTTTAGTTGACCTGTCTAGAATGCACAGTACCTAAAACAATCAGTTTAATACAATGTTAAAATTAAAGAGGCGGATACGTGATAGATCACGTATTTGAATTATCTAAATTACTTTCATGCCTAGCTAGGTCATCCGTTATTTTTTAATTAAATAGGATCAATATATGTCATTTCAAGAGCTTATATGTTTTAAATTTTATTTTAAACTCAAATATATTATTTAATATTATTTATCAAATTTTTAAAAGGTTATACTCATACATATAAGGTACACGCGCATCGTGCGTATCCTAACACTAGTACTAGTAAGTTTAAACAGTTCTAAGGTAATTTAAGTCATTTTAACAGAAAAAGAGCTTATCAGCACTTTTTTATGAAATACTGCAATAGCTTATTATCAATTTCAGCACTTGTATCCAAACACGTAACTGCTTATTTATTAAATTAGTTTCAGCACCTAAAAGTGCTTTTCAGCACCTAATGCTTATTAGCTACTTCAAATCAACTAATCCAAACGGGCTCTAATTTACACTCTGTTTGGATCATTGTTCCCCGTCGTTTTATAATGTCTTGTATCGTATCGTTTTATAATGTATTATACTGTATCGATTTATAATTACAATGTTTGGACATATTGTATTGTTCGTTATTGTTTAATAATATTTTGTTGTTTGGTTTGATTGTATCGTACTGTACTGTAACTGATAAGTTTACTAAATAACCCTCAATATTTGAATATTACATTTATCAAAAATTATCCATAAAAATAATTTTAAAAAATAAAACAGAAGAAGGCAAAACACCTTAAGAAAGCAGAACAAAGGAGTGAGACAGAAGAAGGCAAAACAAAGGAGCACATCTAATTAGAATTGAGTTAAAAGCAAACTAGGAGAAAAAAATAAAACAGAATGCGGTAAAACACCTTGGAAAAAGGTGAAGGGTTAAAATAAAGTAGGTTATAAGTTGGAGATTTGGAGTTAAAATAGAAAAAAAGGTGAAGGGTAAAATAGAATTGTGGAGTAATAAGTTAGGGCATACTTGGAAAGAAAAGTAGGAAACAGTCACACCACACCAAATTGGTCCTTTCAAAAAGGAGGACTTTTCATTGTTCCGGAACAATGGATTTAATAATACAATACAACTAATTTTAATGAAATAATTTAAACAAACATTATTTTGGGATAACAATACAACACGATACAACGGGGAACAACCATCCAAACAAGCCGTTACCTCTCAGGAACAAATGAACCTTCAGAAATGTGCATGTTTGCTACTAATTATACTACTCTTTGATCAATTATACTTTTTTCCTCGTCACATTCTTCCATTGACTCATAGCAGTTTTCTTCGCTTGTATAGGCAGTCTTTAATGAGCTCTGCAAGATATTGGATCCTGGGAAGCCTTCTTTTACACCAAAAAAGGGGAAACCCAGTGTTGTTATGTTTGTTGGTTTGCAAGGTGAGTTGATAACAATTTCCACTTTAAATTTATATTATATGATACCTTATCAGTTGGGTGACTATCACATGACCAGAAGACTTTGCTTTTTAACGGCAACAAAAATTTGTGTGAAGACATTTGTTGAATCCCCTTCCAATTTTTTTCACTTTGTAAGATGGATACCTTATTTATTTTGTAATTTACCACAGGGTCTGGAAAGACAACAACATGTACGAAGTATGCATACTACCACCAGAAAAAAGGTTGGAAACCAGCTTTAGTGTGTGCGGATACATTCAGAGCTGGTGCTTTCGATCAATTGAAGCAAAATGCAACAAAAGCCAAGATACCCTTTTATGGAAGGCATATCCTCTTCTCGATCTCTTAGTGTCACCTTCTCTTTACAGTTTTAGAAGCTTGATGAGGCTATAATCATCATGAATGTTCCTCCTTCCTTCTTTGTGAAGGTGTTCTACGTACTGGTTGGTTAATTAAACTAATAAACAATGCCATAGGCTTTTAGGGATCAGAGATTTTAAATGTATTTAGACAGAGGATTGGAGGACTAAGTGTGAGCGGCTTTTTTGCTAAGACGTGTCAAAAAGATTACTTAAAATAAAAAAAGACTCGTCAAAGAGAGTAAAAATCAATAGTTGTCAGCTGACTGAGAATCATTAGGCAATATCTAATCATGAGTGGTAACAGGGAAACAAAGGTACATAACTCACAGTTATCTGCTTAAATAGTTTCTTCAGGCAGAGGATTGCATATCTATTTGGATTCACCTTTGGTTATCAATTTGGCAGAAGTCCCTTTGCTGCCTGCTTATAGGAGGAAAGTCCTTAAGATACTTTGCTCAAGAGCTCATCACTGAGAAACAATTGGTTTCTTCTTCTCTTCTTTTATTTTTATTTGTCCAAATCAAATGAAAGTGGACAGTTGTTTGACCTCGGTTATACCTAGTTGCTTCCCCCTTATGAAGAATAAAAGAAGTTACTTATCTGTTTCTGAATGGATTGAGTAGTCTGCTATTGTTGCATGTTTGCTGCTATGCGTTAATAGTTAATCGATTAGGTTTCTGCTTTTCCTGTTCTAAGCAACACTATAGGCAATTTTGTAATTTGATTTACTGAATGTTTCTGCAACAGCTACACGGAGTCAGACCCTGTGAGAATAGCAGCTGAAGGTGTTGAAACATTCAAGAAGGAAAATTGTGATCTAATAATTGTTGATACCAGTGGGCGCCACAAACAAGAAGCTGCTCTTTTTGAAGAGATGCGACAAGTTTCTGAAGCAACGGTATGTTTTACAATGCTCCAAATATACGGTTAGCTTTAATAAGAAATGCTAATCTTTCTATTTGGTTTTCCAGAAACCAGATCTTGTGATATTTGTTATGGATAGCAGTATTGGTCAAGCTGCGTTTGATCAAGCTCAAGCATTTAAGCAAAGTGTTGCAGTTGGAGCTGTGATTGTTACTAAGATGGATGGCCATGCAAAAGGAGGTGGTGCCCTCAGTGCGTAAGTTTGCTTGCTACGGTTGTAGCAGTTAATATAATTTATAATGCCTTCTTTTGGTAATGAGCACTCTTGTATAACTAAGTAAAACATGCCTTTGAGCACGTCTGGGCAACTTCAAGGGTGACAACTTTAAACCATGTCAGTTGCAGAGCTTGTTTGGTCAAACTTCTAAAAACTGTATTTTAAGAAGCCCTTTTGTCAAAATAACTTTTCCAAAAAGTGCTTTTAAAGAGAGGTAGATTGTGTTTGGCTAATTCATCTTAGAAGTGCTTCTTTTAGTATTTGATAAACAAGCTGTGTTTGGCCAATCTTTCCAAACAGTGCATTTGAGTGTCAAAGAGTATTAAGGTTCATTTACAATTAGTATTATTTGAATAGAGAAATGTTTTTTAATATTCTTTTATGAAAAGCTGTAAATAAGTCTTTTTTTATTTAGTTAAAATTTTAAAATAAAAAAAATACTAATATATATTTTAATCATTATAATAGTTAAACAAATAAAAGGAAGAGGAGAAGAGGGCTGTAATTATATTTAAGTGATGTATGGGTTAAATTAGTGTGAGACAGTTTGGTAAATATATTTCAGTAAGGATATTTTGTCTTGAAAGAATCAGTTTCTGCTTTTGCTTCTTGGAAGAAGCAGAAATTTGTCGTTTTCCCCAAACAGCAGAAAACTGCTTTCAAAAGCACCTTTTGTTTTTGGTAGAACTCAAAATATCCCCTTTTGGCGTCCCAGACAATTGGCGAAACAGGCTAGCTTTCTGTAAATATAATTTTTTGGTTGGGTAACACATTATTATAACCTCTTTCACTTAAGTACTCTAAGCTATGGAACATGTTCATTACTATTATTCTTTATCTGACAAGTTCAATTTATTTGGAAACAAAATGAGATGCTGTTCAGGGCTTGTAATTTGAAGGTTTCTAATTGGTTCATACAACACTAAGCCATAAGATCTGCTGTTTCTTGTCTAGGATATACGCATATTTCCTGTAGTGTTGATTAAACTATGAATTTTACTGCCCTGTCCTGATATGTCCGTTCTTTTGCGTACAAGCACTTTTTTTTCATAGTTTCAATTCCTAAATTAGATCTAGTTTCACCAGTTATTTTGTGCGATGAAATTTATAACCTGATTTTGAGAGTGAGCAAGATATATTATATGTCTCTCTTGTATGCAGAGTTGCTGCAACAAAAAGTCCCGTCATATTTATTGGAACTGGTGAACACATGGACGAGTTTGAAGTTTTCGATGTTAAGCCATTTGTCAGCCGTCTTTTAGGTTTGCATCTCTTTTGTCAATTCCTCACCTTTGCTTGGACACATTTTCATTTCCACTGCAATTTGATTTATGTTGCTGATATCTGTTGTCCTATTGTGTCGATCTCTACCAGGCATGGGCGACTGGTCTGGGTTCATGGACAAGATACATGAAGTTGTCCCAATGGATCAACAGCCTGAGCTTCTTCAGAAGTTATCGGAAGGACACTTTACCTTGAGGATAATGTATGAGCAATTTCAAAACATACTTAAAATGGGTCCCATTGGCCAGGTTTGTTACTTGCTTGCTTTAAATTTTCTGATTTTTCTGAAGACTTTTTCCCTTTTTCCATAGTTATGGGTGTTCACCGTCAACTTCTGAACATTTTGGTTGGAAAAGTTTCATCACTATCCAATTCATTTGGAAAGCTGCAACTTAATTATAATCCATCAGCAGGCGCTTATGCTATTTTCTTTTGTCTATAGTTCCTGCAGTATATATTTCTTTGGTCCGTTTGCTATTTTTTTCTTCTTCTTTTCTTTCTGATAAACCATAAATATTGATAAAATAACTTAGTGCAAGCTCAATATCATTTTCTAGTTCCTTGAATACAACTGAAAGGGATTTGTCAACCCTAACTCTTTTGCTCACCACAACCCCGTTCTTTTTAGTCTACTCTCTCTCACACACACACACCTGCATGTCTTTTTCCCTGCTAGAAGTCGACATGATGTCATCTTACACGTTTGTATTGTGGTATAGGTCTTCTCAATGCTTCCAGGATTTAGTGCAGAGTTGATGCCAAAAGGCCGCGAAAAGGAAAGCCAGGCAAAAATTAAACGATACATGACTATGATGGATTCAATGACTAATGAGGGCAAGTGATCTAGTCCTAAGAGTTTTATGCATTAGTTGGTTTTAGAGTTTAGATCGACGTTTTGATTTAAAATTCTAATACAATTGCAGAATTGGATAGTTCCAACCCGAAGCTTATGACAGATTCCCGAATTATGCGGATAGCTAGGGGCTCCGGTCGCCAAGTGCATGAGGTGATGGAAATGATGGAGGAATACAAACGACTGGCGAAGATATGGAGTAAGATGAAGGGGCTTAAGATTCCAAAGAAGGGAGAGATGAGTGCCTTGTCTCGAAATATGAATGCGCAACACATGAGCAAAGTCCTGCCCCCTCAGATGTTGAAGCAAATAGGTGGCATGGGTGGTTTGCAGAACTTGATGAAGCAAATGGGCGGGATGGGTTCCGCCAAGGACATGATGGGTATGTTTGGTGGTGGAGACAAGTAATATGATTACATCAAAGCACATTTTTACTGGAAAAGCATCTTAACCCCTGGAGTTTCCTCTTGCCTTTGTATTATTGGCCACAGATTTTGGAATTTGGAAATATCGGGAGCAGATCATGTCAATAGAAGGAATTTGTTACGAGTTTGCTGCTTCTTGATTTTCTTCCTGTATTTATGTAGTCAGTAGGTTCCCCAGTATTCATTTTCTTATATTAGAGCATGGTCATACCCCTCCCCCCTTCCGTTTAAGGAAGACATCTCAGCTATTCGCAAATAGGTGGATGGGATGTGTCAATAGTACAGATTAACAGTATAGATGTCAATCTTTTCTCCAAATACTCAGGTGTAGAGGTCCATTTTTCTCCTTCGCGGGGTAGGAGAGCGAGGAGAGGGAGAGGGGGGGGGGGTTCTCAAATTTCCAGTTATGGGAAGCTGGAGAGGCCATTCATAGCTTTAGTGCCCGTTTGGATTGGCTTATTTTAAGTGTTTTTAAGTCAAAATAATTTTTAAATTATTTTGTAGTATTTGAATATAGTAAAAAAGTGCTTTTAAGAATTTATTTTTAAGCTAAAATGGAAAAACAAGTCAAAAAGTCAAAAGCTAAAATTCTTAATTTGTGGATTAAAAATTATTTTATCTTAAAGTTACTTAATCCAAACATGCTTTTAGTACACCATCTAAAGACGTGCGGAGGGTCTCCGTTGGAAGACTTCTCTTTGTTTTTTCCATGATCTATGAGTGGTGTAGAGTCCATAAAAAAACGGAGGAATTTTACTCCAACCCTTCCCCATATTTGTCTCCAAAATGGGGATGAATAGTGTTCCCTTAAATATTGGGGTATACTATTCATCTCTCCATTACTATTCATCCATATATTATTATTATTTTAATTATTTAATCTTTTAGTTTAATTCTTTATATATACTAATTATGTTTATGTAATATCTTTATAATAACAACAATAATAATTACCCAGTATAATCTCACAAAGTGGGGTTTGGGGAGGGTAATACGTATGCAGGTCTTACCCCTACCCGAAAGGGCAGAGAGGCTGTTTCCAAATCGACCCTCGGCTCAGGCAAATGGGAATAAAAACAAAGCAAAAACAGGAGAGTATTAGTAACTCTATGAAAAATCACATAGACAATTATCAAAACATAAACCATAAACCATAATTAAAATGGCATGCAGTAATATTAAAACATAAACCAAAACACAAATCAACTGTTGAGAGCCCTACCAAACCCCCAGACCGGGAAAGAAGTGCGAAATATACGAAGGGCCCCTATCCGACAACCTTGATACTATATTATTTTAATTATTTAATCTTTTAGTTTAATTCTTTATATATACTAATTATGTGTATGTAATATCTTTATATTATTAATATTAAATCTTAACTTTGATGTATAATTTTGATAAACTAATTTTCGTGCATTTATTATTTTTATGTAAAATTATAAGTTAATTTTATTATAAGTTAATTGTACAAAAAATATATAATTATTTCAAAAAAATGAATGGTGCAAATATAAAATATTAGATGTTGTTAATATGGAAGGTGCGAATATAAATATTGTATGTTGCTAAAATTGAAAAGTGAAAATTAAAAATACATTAAATGAAAATACATTAAAATTGGAAATACATGACAATTGAAAATACATTAAATAAAAATGCATAAAAATAGAAATCACGGTAAATATCATAATAACTTAGTAGGGACCTAGATACACCAAAATCATTATAGTATTGATTGACTGGGGCTGAGGATTGTTGTGGTTGCGATTGTAAATATTCTTGACTTCTTTTATACATTATTCGTTGTTGTTTTTGTCGCATAAATTCACGACTAGTATTTTAAATAAATTTTATTGTTATGTAATATGTATTTAATTGCTATTGTATCACAATGATTTCACTTTTATTTGATTTATTAATTAATCTATAATAATTGCTTACAAATTATATCATTTAAAGTTTTATGAAATTATTTTAATTATGGAAATTACAAATTAATAAAAATAAAAGATGGAATTTATTTAATGGCAATTAAAAAATAAAATTGAAATGAAAGATAATAATAAAATATAAAAGAGAGAGAAGAATTTAAAAAAATTGGGGAAAAAAAATGGGAGAATGATTGGAGTAAGTTGTCCCCAAAATGAAGATTATTTCATTTTGGGGACAAAAAATAAGGGCAAGATTGAAGTTGCTCTAAATGACAGCTCTGTTCCCTCAATCTAGCATTTTTAATGAAATCCTCATCAGGACATTTTCTTAAATCTAATATGTTGTCCTTTTGTTTCAGTTGTCAAATTGGTTTGCTTGTTGTTTTTCTACCCTTTTTTTCTTCCTGAGCCAAGGGTCTACCCGAAACAGCATCTCTGTCTTTTTTAAAGGCAGAAAGAAAGTTAGCATATATTCTACTATTTTCAGGTCTCACTTGTGAAACTATACCGTATTTTTTATTATTGTTGTTGTAGTATTAAGTTGTCCTTGATGAGCCTTCATCGAGTTTTGAGTAGCTCCACCGAATGGTGTTGCGGGTGGTTGGATATTGTGTAAATATTTTTGTTGGTTAAGCTCCTTTTTAAATACAATGAGAAGTTTATTGGCAGATTTCTTGGGATGATTATGAATTATATATAACAAATCTAGACCACCTAAATATACCCTTGTAAACTTATGTTACATATTCAGGAATACCTAAGAAATGGCACACAAAACAGATGTTTATTTTAACGAACTCCCCCTAATAGGTAATGTGAAAGTATTGACAAACAGTGACTTTGTCGTGTAGGATTATTCCTCAGGCTGGATTAAGCATCAGAATTCCACTGACCCTTATTTAAAACATGGGCCAGTCACTATCTTCAAATCAAAGGGAGCTAACACTTATAAGAAAAGAGTCAAAGATATGATGCTTGCATAAAATGACGCGGAAAGCAATATGATTTGACAAAGTTGTAGACATCACGCAAAGCTACCTAAATTGCTGCCACAAAAGTCCTTTTATCCTTCTGCAATTAGTCAAGAAGCTTGTTGGTTTTTCAATCAGCGCCTTAAGTTTTTAGCATTGAATACATAATATTTTTAAAGAAAAAGAGCCTAAAATGCCCCTTTACTATAGGAAATAGGACATCAAAATCCTCCGTTAAAAGTTGATCCCTTATATGCCATTGTCGTCTAAAATGGGCTTAAAATGCCCTTATTCACTAACGGAAGATATGTAAATCCACGTGAAATTACATTAAAACGTAGAAGGGCATTTTAGACCCTTTTCGGATTGTACAAAGTCATATACGAGTTAGTTATAGTAGTTCATTCTCAAGCACTTCACTCCATATAAGTTTACTCACACACCTATTTTAGACCAACAAACTAATTATCACATCAAGTAATTCGATTATAGACACAAACTAATTATCACAGCAAGTAACTGAATCATAGACAGAAATATTCAAAGGAATGAGAATGGCTTCATTGAAACCTTGTAAAAAAAAATTACCTAATAAAATACAATAATTAAGCCAGAATAACACTAACATTACATATCATTTCCCGCTAATGCAAAGAATATAACAAAACATCTCAATATCACAGAAAATAAAATCCACATCATCTTTCGACATTTAGCATCACGCAAAGGTGAGTACTCTAAATCAACCACTTTCTTCGTTAGAACATTTCTTTCCAATTCCAAGGATTCTATTCCTCCATGATCGACGAGCATCATAACATTCTCAAGATCGGTAACTTTCCTTTGGAGTACATTTCTTTCACTTCCTTCTCCTTCTTTAAACTGCATATGAGATTTGAAATTCTAGGAGGAAGCTCCTCATCTTGTCATTCCCTATAAGAACATTTTTCATCCTGAAACCAAAAACAAAAGAAAAGAAATTACAGTCAAATCGAAATAATTAAAAAACCCCATCAACAAATTTACATACCTCATGCTTAGGGCACTTGAAAAATCTTGTCCCAGCATTTAAAGGAGTCCACGCCATGAAATAATTAGCAGCAAGTCCACAATGACACCTCCTCATCGACCCATTTAAGCTACTCGAACTTTGCGACATTGTCTTAGAGAAATCTCCAAAACAAACCGATAAAGATGAAAAACAATTAAACCTAAACTAGAACTCAACTCGAAATCGACAAGGTGACCCAATTAGTAGGAGAAATCAGACATCAATGAAGAGTCTAAAATATGTGTGTGAGTAAACTGATATAGAGTGAAGTGCTTGAGAATTAACTACTATAACTGACTCGTATATGACCTTGTACAATCCGAAAATGGTCTAAAATGCCCTTCTACGTTTTAATGTAATTCCACGTGGATTTACATATCTTCCGTTAGTGGATAAGGGCATTTTTGAGCTCATTTTTAGACGGCAAGGGCATATAAGGGACCAACTTTTAACGAAGGACTTTGATATCCTATTTCCTATGGTAGAGGGTCATTTTAGGCCCTTTTCCGTAGTATATATGCGTTGGAGGGTTCATATCTTGTAATTTTTAGTACTTACAATTTTAGTAATTTCTGCACATAAATTTATGCTTTGTGCTGCAAGTATGACTCTACATTGCATTTGCCGCCCCCTGCTTCCGACCATCATCTCAATTCATGACTCGTGATCTTTCTTTTACTCAATAAATCTTCTTTCCTTCCAACATCTAGTCACAACAACAATATACTAGTATAATTTCACAAGTGAAATTTTACAAGTGAGATTTGCGAAGATAATATATACACAGACCAAACTCTTTATCTTTTGAAAATAGAGGGATTATTTTTTATAGACCCTCTGCCAACATCTAATCACAACATGAGAATAATTTTACGCATAGTCATGCAACTTATTGTCTATATGACAAGAGTCATAAAACGCAAATGGGCTGCCCTGCCACTTTTACATTACAGTATATGTGGTAACATTATAAAGATAAAAACTCATTTTCAGACCCAACCTAACACTCGATGTCTTTCATCATGAACAAGGTCAAACTATGGAGGTTTTGGGGTTTATAACTAGCGTCACGTGGAATATGTAAAATGAGTTGCTGACGTAGTTATACCTGCATGGTAATTTTATACATTTAGCAGCTTACTTGGTTAAATTTTGCATTTTCTGTTGTCTATTTATCTTCCGCTTTTAAGATTAATTTCTGTTTTGATATCTTTGCATGTCTGTTTATTTACGGTCATATGCATCTTATGTTTAGATAATTTTTATGAGATGTATGCTGGAGTAACTAATGCGGTTTTTGTTTTTGTTTGCCTTTTTTTCCATGCGCCGAGGGTCTATTGGAAACAGCCTCTCTGCCCTCTCGGCAGGGGCGGCTTTTGGGTAAAGCTGGCAAAGCACATGCTTTAGGCCCCCATTTTAGGGGGGGCCCAATTTTTTAATTTATAAAAAAAAAAAAAAAAATTTAAAACAAACATTTTTCAGATTTTGTATAAAAGAAGAAGATTATTGTGGGCCCAAAAATCTAAAAAATCTGGCCACTTTTCTCTTTTTTTCATGATTTTTACTTTTTTTCAACGTTCAAATTTTTCCTTCTACACCTTTCCCACTTTAATACCTTTCTCACAAAACACAAATATTACATTGTTATCATTTTTTTTCCTTCAACTTCAAGACTTGAATCTTTAATACAATATTAAAGAAATATGTCAAATAGAAAGTATGATTCCGGTTTAGTCTTGATAGACGAGACGAGGGCTGGTGTTAATGCGAGGTTGGAGGTCTGGAGACAGACCCTCGAGTCTAAGGGTTTTAAACTAAGCAGGTCTAAGACAGAATATCTAGAGTGCAAGTTTAGCGCCGAGTCGAGCGAAGTAGGTTGGGACGTGAAGCTGGGATCTCAGGTCATAGCCAAGAGGGACAGTTTCAGATATCTTGGATCAGTGATTCAAGGGGACGGAGAGATTGACGGGGATGTCACTCACCGTATAGGAGCGAGGTGGTTGAAGTGGAGGCTCGCATCAGGAGTCTTGTGTGACAAGAAAGTTCCACAGAAACTCAAGGGGAAATTTTATAGAGCGGTGGTTAGACCTGCCATGTTGTATGGGGTGGAGTGCTGGCCTGTGAAGAACTCTCATGTCCAGAGAATGAGAGTTGCCGAGATGAGGATGCTCAGGTGGATGTGCGGGCTCACCAGATTAGATAAGATTAAGAATGAAGTTATTCGGGAGAAGGTGGGGGTGGCCCCAGTGGATGAGAAGATGCGGGAAGCGAGACTCAGGTGGTTTGGGCATGTGCGGAGGAGAAGCCCTGATGCACCGGTGAGGAGTTGTGAGCGACTGGCGGTGGTTGGCGCGAGTCGAGGCAGAGGGAGGCCTAAGAGGTATTGGGGTGAGGTGATTAGGCAGGATATGGCTAGAATGGGGATTTTCGAGGACATGACCCTTGATAGGAAAGTTTGGAGGTCTAGTATTAGGGTTGTAGGGTAGGGCCTTCTAGAATTCTTAGTACTTCTGTTAGGGGCTGAGTGGGGTTTGGTAGCGATCTCTATAGTTAATTAATGTATTGTACTGTGCCTCTTATGGTAGTAACCGATTGGTATTATTGCATGTCATTCTACTTTTGGTTTTATGTTTAGATAATTATTTTTTTGATTTATCCCGGATTTACTGACATTGTTTTGTTTTTGTTTTGTTTGTTGATTTTCTCTCTCTTTTTCTGAGCCGAGGGTCGGCCGGAAACAGCCTCTCTACCCTTTCGGGTAGGGGTAAGGCCTGTGTACGTATTACCCTCCCCAGACCCCACTTTGTGGGAACATACTGGGTAGTTGTTGTTGTTTCCGGTTATTCAAAACTTAAAAAAAAAAAAAAAGAAGAGTTGAATCTTTAATACAATCCCAAAGAGGAGCCATTGATAAATTTTTAACAAACAATAAAAATACTAAATCAAATATTATAGGAGAATGCTCTCAAGATGAACAAATCACTAACCTAGTTGAGTTAGATGATAACACTATCCAAGAAGAAGAGGAGGAAACTAATGAGAAATTTGATATTAATCCTCAAGAAAACCAAGAATTTATAAATGAACCAAATAATTGTATTCCTAAAAATATTTATGATCCTAGTCAATGGAGTAAAATTGATACAAAGTTGAGGGATTTATTAGTTGAAAAGGGACCAATTAAATTTAGTGACATAGATTTTCCAAATGATAATTTGTTAAGACATTTTTCTAATGCCCATTATTTTAAAAAATTGGCAAATGGTGAAAGACATGAAAGACGATGGTTAGTTTATTCTAAAGACTTGGATAAAGTATTTTGTTTTTGTTGTAAGTTATTTAATACAACTTCTAGTATTAGTAACAGTAAACTAGTGAATGAAGGTTGTAGAGACTGGAGAAACCTTAGTGCCAAGCTTAAAGCTCATGAAACATCAAATGAGCATATTATTAATATGGGTGCTTGGCTTGATTTAGAATTGAGATTGAAGGAAAATAAAACAATTGATAAAGATGTTCAAGATCAAATCAATAGAGATAGAGAGCATTGGAAAAATGTATTGTCAAGAATTATTGCCGTGATAAAAACTCTTGGGAAAAATAATTTGGCATTTAGAGGAAAAAATGAGAAGATTTATCAAGAAAGTAACGGAAACTTTTTAAGTCTAATTGAAATGATTGCAGAATTTGATCCGATCATGCAAGAGCATATTCGGCGAATTAAACATGATGAAGTTCATAATCATTATCTTGGACATAATATTCAAAATGAATTGATAAATTTGTTGGCAAGTGAAATTAAGAATAAAATTATTACAAAAATTATAGAAACAAAGTATTTCTCAATCATACTTGATTGCACTCCAGATACTAGTCATCAAGAACAAATGTCTTTTATATTGCGAAGTGTGGACATTTCAGCAACTCCAATAAAAATTACTGAATATTTTTTAGAATTCTTAAAAGTTTATGATACAAGTGGAAAAGGTCTTTTTGAAGTTATTATAGATGAGATAAAAAATATTGGACTTGATATTGATAATCTAAGAGGACAGGGATATGATAATGGATCCAATATGAAAGGGAAACACCAAGGATTGCAAAAAAGACTTCTAGATATAAATCCTAGATCATTTTATACACCATGTGGTTGTCATAATTTAAATTTAGTACTTTGTGACATGGCTAATTCTTGCACAAAGGCTATATCATTCTTTGGAGTGGTTCAACGAATATATTCACTATTTTCTTCTTCTACTAAAAGATGGAAAATTTTAAAAGATAGTGTACCTAGTCTAACTCTTAAATCATTGTCACAAACACGATGGGAAAGTCGTATTGAAAGTATTAAAGCAATAAGATTTCAAACTCCACAAATAAGAGATGCATTATTGAAATTAGTAGAAGTTAGTGAAGATCCAAAAACCAAAAGTGAAGCTAGTTGTTTAGCAACATACGAGCTTGAAATTTTTGAGTTTTTATTAGGTATGACTATTTGGTATGATATATTATTTGCGGTTAATTCAGTTAGCAAAACTTTACAATCAAAAGATATGCATATTGATGTTGCCATAGATCAATTAAGAGGTTTGATTTCCTTTTTTCAAAACTATAGAGAAGAAGGATTTGTAACTGCTATGGTTTCTGCTAAGGAAATTGCATCTGAGATGAATATAGAACCTAAGTTTCGTAGTAAACGGGTAATATATAGAAAAAAACAATTTGATGAGAATATTGACAACGAAATCACTATGTCTCTTGAAGAATGTTTTAGAGTAGATTACTTTTTATACATAATAGACCAAGCTATTTTTTCTCTCCAAAATAGATTTGAACAATTCGAAACCTATGAAAATATTTTTGGTTTCCTTTTTAGTGGTAAAAAATTACGATCACTAGATGATGAGAATTTAAAAAAATATTGTCTCAACCTTGAATGTTCTTTAAAACATAATAATCAATCTGATATTGATGGTTTAGACTTATTTTCTGAATTGAAAGTGTTACGAGAAATTGTACAAGTAGATAATAATACTCTAGTCGATATCCTCAATCAGATAAAAAGACTTGATTCCTTTCCAAATGCATATATTGCTTATAGAATAATGTTAACAGTTCCGGTAACAGTTGCCTCAGCGGAGAGAAGTTTTTCAAAATTAAAATTAATAAAATCTTATTTAAGATCAACAATGTCTCAAGAGAGGTTGAATGGATTAGCTATATTGTCAGTTGAAAAGGAATTGTTAGAAGAAATTGATTATAAAACAGTTATTCATACCTTTGCATCTCGAAAGACAAGTAAAATAAACTTCAAATAAAAAATATATATTTTTTTTTTTTAAGAAAAAAATTAAGGCCTCAATTTGAAGTTTAGCTTTAGGCCCCTGATAGTATTGAGCCGCCCCTGCCTCTCGGGTAGAAGTAAGGTCTGTCTACATATTACCCTCCCCAGACCTCACCTTGTGGGAATATACTGGGTCGTTGTTGTTGTTGTTGTTGTTTTAAGATTAATTTCATGACTTTAATTTGGAGAAATAAACTGAAAATTGAATTCAGGATCTTGATACTTGATATTGTTGCAAAGATTGATTTTGAAATGTCAAGAATCAATGCAAATTCGCAACAATTCTATTAAAAATTTCAACTGACTCTTTTTCCTAGTGTTATTTTCTTCTCTTTTTCAACCCCTACCCCACCCCCTGTCTAGGAGATGGAGAGATGTGCGTTGCAGAAGTGAGGGGCCAAATACCACAGATAAGGTTTTGAATGGATGATAAAAATATGTGTCACAATCTATGTGGAATTTAAGAACTATAGTTACTGTTTTAATATTATTGCATGCCAGTTTATTTATGTTACTTATGACTCTTATGTTTAGATAATTATTTACGCGATTTATGTTAGAGTAACTAATGTTGTTTGTGTTTTTGTTTTTGTTTGCCTTTCTCTTCCCTGCGCCGAGTATCGATGGGAAACAGTCTCTCTGCCTTTCGGGTAGAGGTAAGATCTGTCTACATATTACCTTCCCCAGACCCCACTTTGTGGGAATATACTGGATTGTTGTTGTTGTTGTATTGTCCTTTTCTTGTAAGACTAAGTTTGTCATCTAACTTAGATGGTAATTTGTGAATTGGACTTGTCAGAGTCTTCCCTTAAGGTAAAACTTCTTACTTTTTAACATCCTTCTAAAGTCAACAATGTCGCTATTTTGCAAGACACGTTTTGAAAAACTACTAAATTTCTCCACTTCATACTCATATGTTTGCAAACAAGCTATGTAAAGAAAATGACCATTAAGGCAAGTTATGTTGTGAATTATGTTTATCTTTCGACTTTTGTTGAAGATTATACGTTTTTATGATGCAGCTTTCGTTGGTATAACGGAAGCTGCATCATATGACGATCCCCAGGAAGGAAAAAAATGATAAAATGAATCGAATTTACTGTTTATTGTATGTGAGACCTCACTATTATCACTAGGTTATAAAGAGGAATTGGTGTTTATAGAACCTTTTAGATTAGGGATCGGAATCTAGGTGGTATATTTGGAGTTTGTCAAAATAAGACTAACTCACATCCTAAAACTAGCTCGATTGGAGGAGAATTGCCCAAGGGACTACGGATATAATTCCGATCCGAAGTGGAAATCATTTCATTCATGACTCTCCGCCGCCACTCATGCCCAGATCTCTGGACATTCTTTATCCGAAGTTCGACTGCTCGGTCTGGAGCATGCACAATTCTGGACCGGGATCCCCCCCCCCCACCCCCCTCTACACCTAGATCTGGACATTCTTTATCCGAGGTTCCATTGTCCACGAGTCTGACTCTGATACCATGTCATAACAATCTTTGAGCCTAATTCATGCCTCAAAAGCTAGCTCGACGGGAGGAGAATTGCCCAAGCCCTATAAAGAGACCAGGATCTCATCCTGGTTCATTGTGGAATTCATTCCATCCATCATAATTCAAATCTCGCCGAAAATCTTCATCTTGTTGCTTCTCCTTCTTTCTAAGTGACCTAAAAACGACATTACGACAAACACCAATATCAATAGTATAGTTGAAAGTAATATCATTTTTAAATATGTACTGTAGTTGTAGTAACTATTGACTATTGTGATGCTATATGGTGTCCCAAATTTAAATTTCTCGCGGATAGAGAGGCTAGCTATCTATTGAATAACTTTGACTAGTACATAATATGAATCGGTAAGCCACATATTGAATTTGGACCACTCTATCCATTCCTTGGTTTTGAATTTGAAATTCTAATGAAAACATAGACCTAAATTTATGGAAGAGATTTTGCAATAAATTCATGAAGCTTTATGTAGCATGTTCATTGAATACACCAAAGACCTATTGTATCCGTTGGCCTGAATAAATTTGACATACATTGGCTTAAATATTGTTATACATTCATTTCCAACTTTAAACTACGTTGGACTGGCCTGCAACTGTTCAATTTGTTTATTTTATTTCCTCGCCTATAAAATGGAAAAAAAATGGAGATGCCAGTGTGAAATGAGGACTAATTGTCCAAAAATATTCGTTTTCTATGACTAATTAAAGCTTTCCAACAAATACTATCCAAATGCAACATTAAGTCATGTTTTAACAGTTGAAACAATGATCTTGATTTATACCTTAGTTTGACTTGACTTCTTAAGCAAATATATACTAAGTAAGTTTGAACGAACCATAATTGAAATTCCTTAAAGAAGTGCAAAGACTTGTTCAAAGAAAGAAAACTATACGTTAAAAAGGACAAGAAAGCTTATACAGGAAATAACTTCCAATTGTCATTATATTCCTTCAAGAGATCTGTCTTTCTTTTTTTTTTTTTTTTCTATTTGGTTAATTTGAATTATAGGCAAAACTGGCTCTATTTATATATACCAAAATATGTAGCTTGGTCAAACAGTCAATTAAGGTAAGTAGCACCAGTTTGAAAAGTTCCTTGTTTTACTAACCCTAAAGCTCCACAAATATTATTACAACAAAAAGAACTAATCATTGTGTAGTGAAATTTCTTCAAATGTACCTAACCAATACTACTAATATTACAACTACAAAAACAACATAAAACCTAGTATAATCTCACATTTAGGGTTTGGGGTATATAATGTATAGCCAAATAGTAGCTCAGTAATTAGCCAAATAGTACATAAAAAGAATAGCTAGCACACTAAGAACTAAAAGATAGCAAACCCCAATTACCTAAATATTCCTTTCAGTTCATAATAAGTGTCTCTTTTACTTTTTAATTTTGGCCCAAAATAAGTGTCTAGTTAGGTAATCAACAAAAAATTCAATTTGATTTTACTCTTTTACCCTTATGGGCAGAAGAGCAATAAATATCACTATAATCATATGCTCAATATTTAATAAGCGTAGTTTATTCATACTAGATAATTTTGTATATGATTTAGTATTTTCTTAAAGAACGTATTAAAAGTAAAAGAGACACTTAGCATGAAACATTGAACAAGTGTATAAATACTAGTTTCATCGAAATATATTTTGAGACACAAGGAGCACTACAACATCAGAATTAACAAAAAGATTAAAGATTAGTTTGGCTATATCTAATCTTAAAACAAGAGTCAAGACAGGCATCAATTTAATTAATTAAGAAGAAGAATGATCTGTAGCTGTAGGGGACTGAAGTGGAAACAAAGGCAAGAGTTGAGGTGGCGTAGTGCCTCTTGGTGTACTAAGTGGACTTGGATGTAAATAAAATCCTTTCTCGGCAATAACTCTTTCTTCTATTTCTTCCATTTGGACTTCCAGAGGTGACACTGGAGAAGCCATAACCATTTGCCTATAATTAGAAGGAGGTGGTGACAAAATTTTACCAGTGAGAATATTTTCAAGCTTTCTTGCACTATGCCTTCGTTCGTGTAACTTGAAAGTCGAACGCCGAGGACCTTTCTCGCCGGAGTTGGATTTTCCGACGACGGGATGACGGGTAGCTGATGCAGCACCGGTAAGTTTTTGGACTACAGAACGAAAGTTGGAGGGGTCAGCTTGGACAAAAGTGGTAAAATTGGAGTCTAAATTACTAATATTATTAGATGGAGAAGAACATGCATTGTGTAATTGGTTGTTGTTTTCATCATGTGGTGGTATATGGCTAGAAGAAGCCATGATTTATGAGAAGGAGAAGGAGAAATTGATGAAAAAAGAAGGAAGCTAAGTGGGAAGAAAAACAAGAAAGTTAGGTGATTTTAGAAGGGAAAATGAAAGAGAGAAATTGATGTTGGTGCTTTTATAGTTGGAACTCCCTTAGGATTGTGCTTTATTCTTAATTATTCTTTATTTTTTAACTCTATACAGAAAGATTTTTGGTATAGTTAATCAATAAATGGGCGAGTCAATTGAGCTGTCCAAAAGTAACTTAGGCTAAGATATAGTGGGTCAAGTTGAACTAAATAATTTGGGTCATAGCTCAATCCAACTCTTACCAAACTTAAATTAAGTTGTATTATTCTTTTATGTATTGTTTAATAAATAAGAATTTTCTTACTTTTGTTATGGTCATATTTAACTCATTATCAAACAATAAAATTATTATGCTAAAGATACTTTAGCAAAGTTACTCATGGATTAATTTGGGCTAAATATCAACCCAACTTTAGATGGACTGAAATGGGCTTAGTCAAGGTAAGATGAGTTTAACAAATGAACTTTTACACCCTATAGAAACCTTAGTACCATATTTACCAATAAAAAATATCATTTTAAAATATTACATCCTATAAATATATTTTATCCTTTATAGCAAAAAATCTAAATATAGTTACATCCTACAATTAAGGCACCATTTATGCTAACTATTATTTTTCTCTCCCTTTTTGTATTTTCTCTTACATAATTACCGCTCTATCTCTCTTTGCATACAACCAGACTCTTTTCTCCCACAAACCCTAGTTCTTACCCAAATTCTCAACATCAAACAATAACACTTCCTGAGAGGAGAATTTGCAGAACGACAACAATATGAACAAAAAAAAGACAGGAAAACCTAAAAGAGATCGGTGTTGTTTGGGAAAATGAAAAAAGAAAGAGACAAAAGGTTAACACTTACAGATGGGTACACGAACACTTTCAGTTGTATTCGAATGTATTCTTCAGTTGTATTCACTTGTATTCATGTTTAATCGGTTGTATTTAACTATTTATTCGGCAGTAGTTAGTTGTATTCAAGTGTTTTATACAACTGTATTCAGTTATATTTAACTATTTTATTCAGCAGAAGTTAGTTGTATTTTATTTCATTCAAGAGTTTATTCAGCTGTATTCAGTTGTATTTTTGTTATATTCAAGTGTTTTATTCAGATGAATTAAGGTGTATTTTATTATATTCAACTATATTATTCATATGTGTTTCTCTTTATTTCAGCTATAATCTTTATTATGTATCTTTCAAATACAGATTAATGAGGGACCGTTTTAGTTCGTTGAGTTAAATTAGGAGAATATCATGTAATTTTATTTCCTTCCGTTTTAGTGCAGATACGTTACTGTATTTAATGTTATTGTCGCGTGAATACAGCTAAATACATGTCAAACTTAGCTGGAATTCCAGATTTTACGCCTATATTTTTTTGTTGTATTAATGAATACAAACGCTTAAATACATGAAATACAATGTATAAAAACATAAAAGGTATCTATAACATGTAATATAGCAAAAAGTACATATAAATAACTAATTAGATCAAAAAGATGATGCTTTATGAAAAATCTCCTTTAACAAATGAACAGGTTAATGACCAGCTCAATCTTGAACGGGTTAGACAGATTAAATGAGTTTGGGCCCAAATTGCGCAGGTAATAATAGCTACTCAGTTTAGCTAATAACACAACTTTTAAAAAGTATGTTGACTTAGTATGTATCAAGTCAGTCTAAATGGAACAGATAGTCAAGCCAATCAATGTGTAATTGAGACATGATTGTTGTAGATTTTAAGAAATAATTAATGCGGTGGAAAGTGGATTATTCTGGATCGACTATGTTTGTTGTTAAACTAATAGAAAATGTTATATTGATATATGAAGGACAGTTAAGCTCTTTCTATGAAACAAAATATAGGATAAGTTAAAGTAAACTAAATTGAACGTCATACTCCCTTTATCCATAATAAATAAATAATTTACTTTTGAAACGTTTATTAAGAAAATATTAAATTCTATTAAAAAATATGTAGTGTATCTAAACTATCTTTAATTAAATATTTAATGTGAGAAGTAATTTTTTTTAGGAATATGTACATAAAGATACAACCCCCACTTCCAACCGAGAGGTTGTGAGTTCGAGTCTCCCCAAGAGCAAGGTGGGAAGTTCTTGGAGGGAAGGATGTCGGGGGTCTATTTGGAAACAGCCTCTCTACCCCAGGGTAGGGGTAAGGTCTGCGTACACACTACCCTCCCTAGACCTCACTAAGTGGGATTATACTGGGTTGTTGTTGTTGTTGTTGTTGTTGTTGTTGTACATAAAGATAATTTTATAAAAATAAATTAAATTTTTTTTAATTATATAAATAAATACTTATTTTGGATCAAAATAAAAAAATAAATTAATTACTTACAAATCGGATGAAGAGTAGTCACGTAGACGCGGAATCTTTCTCTGAATTCCACTTCTGCCTCAGATTGCGTGAAGGAAAGGAACTTTGACATATTGAAAAAGAAGTGAATATAGAAGTCTTACTTTCTGTTTTGAGTTTGCTTGCTTTATTAGTTTCCAAGTTTCTTATGCTGTATTGGTGCCTCATGTTTACTTTAAAAAGCAGTAGCTCAAAGTATAAAATGTCACAACAGTGCTTATGTTATGAATTGAATTATGTACACAAATTAATATTATTATCAATAGTGTTTTGCTAGTTGTATCATGTTATTTTCCTTTTTTTGCAAATTACCAATTTATATTCTTATAAACATGTATATGAAGGTTATGGATTAGGGTAGAAGGTAAGTAAGTAAGTTAACGTTGTCTTACTTTCTACGGGAGATGCTTGGTGTATGATTATTTTCCTATTACTGTTTGTTATTTTTTGTATTCGGTTATCTTATTATTTTGATGTTGTTGATGCTTCTTTTTTTCAAATGCTTTGTAAGGCTTTCCTTACTATTTTTTCATGGCTTTTTCACTACCCATTTTTTTTAAAATGCTTTGAAATGTTTTTCTTGAGTCGCTGTTTATTAGAACCACTTTACCTTTATAAGGTAAGAATAAGATTTGCATATATATTACTTTTTTTATGTTGTATTTATGTGATTATACTGAATATGTTATTGTTGTTGTATTAAATTATCGGTTATTGGTTGAAAATGTATATGCAGTTTCTTTGCTTTACACTTGATAATTTCTTCCTTTGCTGCTTTCTCTTTCTTAGCGGGTTTGCCTTTCTTTTTTGATTTCTTTCTCATTTGACTTTCTTTGCTCACGAATGCTACCTTTTTCTTGCAGTTCCCTCTTATATTATTTTCTTGACAAAAACTGATCATTAAACTTTGTATATCTCAAGACATCTTTAACTATATCAGCGTCACTACAACTCGCATTATTAATTTCTTGTTTTGTAGTGTTGTTAGGAATATAGTAAATATGACCTAGATTCAATATTATATTTGATTATTTGAACATATTTTTATGAACGTTATTTGATATAAAGTATATATGGCATTTGATATTCTTTTATCATTGTTATTAATTGCTTAATTAATCTAATAAAGTCTTCGATTAAATTTTGAGACTTGACATTGTGATGGATATCATAATAATGAGAGTAAAGTTTCTTATAATTTAATCTAAATTTGTTCTTAATTGTAGGATTATTAATTTGGACATTAGTAATTCGGTTCGATCAATATTTATGTGATCGTATTTATGGGATAAAGATTAGTTGATCTCATTAACTAAATCACGTAGATAGATGATGCATATAGATATATGATCATTGAACCGACTCATTGGATAATTCCGAATGGTTAGAATTACCATAAAAAAATCACATACGGGAGAGAAAAAGCAGCTAGGAAGACCTCAAAAGAAAAGATACAAAACATATGATGAACTAAAGTCAAAGAAGTACAAGGTGTCATGTGAAAACTGTGGAGGTGAAGGGCATAACAAAAGATCTTGCAAGAATGCACCCAAAAAAAATATCATATACTTAGAATGGTTATTTTGTAGTTACCGTTAGTGAGTTAAAGAATCTATATTTTTTTGTGTAATCGTTTAAGTTTTTAAATTAAAGATCATTATAAAGTATACTATAATTTTATTACGTGTGTTTAGTATGTTTTTATGTATCTTGTCCGGCATATAAATTTGTCTTGATATAGTATAATTTTGTATTAATTTTGTATTAAAAAGTAAATTCATGTAAAGGGTTTCCAGATTGTAGATATAATGTAGGTTAAATGTAGTTAAATTGTAGTCTTTGTAAAATTTTATAGACAATTTACAAATTCATTGTGAATTAATACATTTCTGTGATTGGAGTATTTATTTGTTCTTCTTTTGTATAATTTAACTTCAACTGATAGTTATATACAGAAGGCAAACAGTTAGAAATTATGATATACACATACAAAATTTATATACAATAACTATATTGATTCTTCACAAAATGTAGATATAGTCATAAAATAACAAAATAATAAGGTCTGATGCAATAAAAACATAAAACATTTATTCATATAGTAGTGTATTCTCCTTCAACTACAAATTGGCACCAAGTAAACTAGGAAAACAACACTCTATTTCTTCTTTCTCTGGACTCTAGTCTTCTCATTCAAAGAAAGAGTATCCTCCCTCCTTGCTAGCCTTCCTGTAACCTCACTTTCACTGATTGACCCATCTTCTTGCTTCTTTGTAGCATTGTCCCATAGGAGAGCTCTATAGCGTGTACGGTATTGGTCGATATCCGAAAGGTCTTCTGAAGGGATTGACAAATCTCTAAGGCTAACATACTCCACAAAAGCTTAATTACATATATATAAATATAATTTAATATGCTAAATATAATTAAATAAAACCTTAAATATATAAGTTAAAAAAATCTCACTAGGGGTATAGGAATATAAAAATTTCATTCGAAAATGATTTGTAGTAGTGAGATTGTGATAAGATGCACCTAGTCATCCTAATTTGGTTATCTCTTATCATTTCTTTAGGCCCAACAATAGAAAGCAATTTGGGCTGTCAATTTTGACCTTTGGGGAGCTTTCTACAGCCCAGCATCTTGTTAAAAAGTGTAGAAATGGCACCAGGTGACCGCTTCAAAATTAGGAATTAACCAGGTGCGTGAAGTTTTTCGGTTTAAATTTTTTGGATTGATTTGTACTCATTTTTAGTTATAAATTTTAATAGCATCCTTGACAATGACAATTTAAACATGGACACAGTCTCTTTGTTAAAGCAGCAAAAGAACAGAGCCAGCTAGCCTTGAGTTGTCTGCCTTGCCACTTGCCGCAAAGTGATTGGACCTTCTACCTCACCTTTAATTTTGGCTCATTACTTTTCCTGTCTCCTTCGAGTCTAACAAACTAGGGTAAACATTACAATCTTGGGGGTGGTTTGGTACATGAGATAACAATAATATCCCAACATAAAATTGGGATTAATTTTATCCTATATTGGTTTAAGGTATTAGTTAATTTTAAGATAATTTTTACGCTAAAATAATAAAATTAACTATCCTATATATAATATAGCATAACTAATTCCATGAAATATCCTATCTCATAAGATAAAATATTTCGTCATTGTACCAAATGATCCCTTAGTTCTTCATTTTCCATTGATATAGTCACGCCAAAAAGGATTATATAGTAAATCATTGAAATAAATCATTGGGCTGGAAAGGGAAACAAAAGATAGAGAGATAGAGTTGAGGGAGTTAAATTGGTAGAGGAATATTAGCTCTTCCGGTGTTAGATCAGTTGAAACTGCTAAATCCACTATTAGTTTGAAATGAAGTGAAACGTAGCTAGTGTTTGGCCATATATCCTAAATTTATTTTAAAAAATCTGATTTGGATGAAGTTTGGTTTGAAGATGAAAATATGTTTGGACATACGTTTTTAAAACATATTTTTTAACTTTATTTTGAAAAAACATATATATAATTTCTAAGTTTTGAAATTTTGGTTCAAATTCAACTCAATAGCTGATTTTGGAATTTGACATTTTTTATTTGGTATTTAGCCAAAATATGAGCAAAATTTATTGCCAAATATGAATTTCGAAAATAAATCTCAAATTTATTTTGACAAAACTTATGGCCAAACGGAACCGAGAAAGTTTCATATACATGGTGGGGTGCCATTCAAAAAGCGAAAACAAAGCATTTTCACAATTATTCATCATGATTTATAATTTATGCATTCCTATATCGATCGATTCAGGTTAGTTTACAATATAATAATTTGGTTCACAAACTATGCAAAAACTATTGAATTCTCCTAAACTCATAAGTTGTGCTCTTAATCGATTACTGATTCTAGCTCCAGCATGCTACCATTCAGAAGTAAAACACCAAAATTATGAAGGAGGGAAGCGATGAAATTTTTTTTTTTTTTAAAAAAGAATCTCTTTGTTAATCAGAGTATTGAGTTCGACTTTTAGAAATGAAGTTATTTTTCTCTAGAATTACTATGCTCCCATAATATTTTCAACGAAAATTCAAATTTATCAGACTAATAGACATTGGATGCCGTGCTTAACCAAAAAATATGCAGTAATATGTTGATGGTCATTTCTCCCTTAAGTTTCTTTTGGCAAGGGTCACTAAATAAGAATGATATTATTGTAATTTTTAAACATTAAATGGTATTATATAATATATATATATATATATATATATATATATATATATATATATATATATATATATATGATGCAAAATGAAGTTGCAAGCAATAATTCCAATCTTAACGCGCGGATATTTAAACGGCAAATCGAAAGGTGCATCTTTTTATCTTTTTTCCCGTATTTTACTTAACCAAAAAAGGTGTAACGTGAACATATAAATGGTAAAATCATAATCCTCTCATATTATATATTGTTTGTTGTAAAAAAAAATGTTTGCAAATAATTTAACCTCATTTTTTTTAAGAGTTACCATAATCACATAAATATTATGATAAATTTAAGAATACAAGTTTCAAAAAATTAAAATGAATTTGATATTACATTTACAATCATAGATTTCAAAAAAAGTTATTTTTTAAATTTCATATTTAATCAAATAAGTTAACATAAATTATAACAAGATTGTACTAAAATCAAACAGATTTTAATAATGGGAGCATATCCTTGAGGCCACCCAGTGGCGTATCTAGTCGTATGGTACTAGATTCAGATGAACCTGGTACTTTTGATGCAGAACTATAATTTATATGTAAAAAAATATTAATATTATAATAAATAGTAGCTATAAATTTATAATTTTAAAAATATAATGAGTTTATTACTAAAAAATTCAAATATTAAATTTATAAAATTTAAATCATGAATGTGCTGTTTGAACCAATGACCATCAATATTTTCCATAATCCTTACAAATTAAGTGTATCTCTTGTCCCTTTTTTTTTTCTTTTCTTTTAAGAAAGGAGGAAGGGAAGTATTTTAGGAAAAAAGAAGAATTAAAGGTGGGATTATCCGATAAGAGGCATGCACGCAATTCAATACAAGCAGACGTCAGGGTTCAATCGAGCCGTTCCAAAAAACCAACCCTCTCCTATATCCTTATTCACCCATAAATGCCCCACACGGATTTGCTCTGCTCCATGCTACTCTATCACACACCATGAAACTCCACCCCCAACAAATTGGTAAACATTTACATCTACCAAATAATAATGTCGAAGAACATTAACAACAATCAATTTTGTATAATCTCATAAATAATATTTGGGAGATAATATACATGCAGACCTTATTCTTATCTAATAGAAATAAAGAAGTTATTTCTGTTAGAGCATCGGCTTAAGGAACAGTAAATATAAAGTAATCAAGCAACAAACAATAAAAATAACAATCTACTATAATATCGAGCGCAAATGACATAATATGTAATAATAAAAAATCGTGAATAAGAAAATACAAATAATTGTATAGTAAGTCTTTGTGCGAATATATTTTTTATTAAATTATCTAATCATAATAAGTTAATATGATATGGTATAAATATCCAACCTTAACAAAACTACCTGTTTGGCCGTGTTTTTTTATAGCCAAAAGTGAAGTTTCGGTCCAAAAATATAATTTTTCAAAGTTAAGTATTTGGCCAAATATATAAAGAGAGAAAAAAAAGTAAATTTGAGTAGGAGTAGAAATAGTTTTGGAGGAAAAAAATAATTTCTCCCCAAAAATATTTTTTTAAATCACTTTCGAGAAAAAATATAATTAGAAATACTTCTAAAAATTTAACTAACATTAGTTACTATTCAAAAATATTTTTTATATTAATTAATCAAATACAATTTTTTCTGACCAATACGTCTATTAAAAATACTTCCAAAGAAAAATATTTTTCAAGATAATTTGAATTTAGAAACACGACCAAACAAGCTACAATACTCCAGATGAAACAAACATTGATATGTAGTATTTTTGGCGACGACGCCTCCCCTCGGACCCAAAACGAATATGCCTCTTAAGGAATATAAAACTATGCATTTTGTACAATTGTAGAGTTAGAGGCTCCGTAACGGGTACAACCTAATAATTTTTGCAGAAATATTATATTCGTGTTCATAAATTTATTAAATATATATAAATATTAAATTTACAATCTAATTATTAACATTTGAAATTATTATTTTAATTAAAATAATAAAATTAAAATTTTAGCTCCGCCTCTAATTTTCAACAGAATACAGTGCGTATATGTTGGAAATACAGTGCGTATATGTTGGAAAAACATACGGAATCAGAAAACATATGACTTTGGTAGTGTCGTATATTCAGTGTCTTGAAGAAACTTGTAGATGGATGATTTGCACAAACAGGATTATTCGGTATCACCAGTTAAATTTTAACCTCGATAATTTTTTTATTTTAGAAATTACTTCCAATCAGAGTTTTGGGAAGTGTTCCCGGAGTCCCGGTAAACGTTATAAATTTTTCATATTGATCACTAGGAACCTAGGATGTATCACAAAATATGACAACTATTTGAATTTTTTATACGGTGATCACCACGATTTGTCATAAAATTTGGGAATTCAGCATTTTAATATGGGTTTTTTTTTTTGGTGATG